>RXIC02000151.1:0-105456 GCA_003952965.2 Morella rubra | reverse complement strand
ATCTTAATATCACCCTACTAAATGCTCAATATTGCTTGGTGGTTTTAAATTAAAATGGGATCTTCAGGATGTGTATGCACTTACAGATATGACATTCTTCAACACAGAAGCACAACTTATCAAGAAGGCAAGGCTGAAACCGGATAGCAAGGCTATGAATGGGTAACTTGCTAACAAAGGTATGGATAAAACCTGCATTGTGGATTTATGAACCCAAAAACACAAGGAAAAACCACAATTATACAATATGTTGCAAACAATATGTGAAGTGCAGATCTAGTGTGGAGATCTGAAAACTTACTCCTCCGAGACGAATTATCATTGTGGCGCCAATAATTCTCTCCAAGTATGGATATAGAAATAGTTGAAAGAGGAGAAGGCCCAAACCTGGAAGTTCATGCATGCGGTAAACAATAATTCAACAATCATTTTGAGTGATAGATATTTCAGCATAAAGTAAGTGTTTAGCAATTAAGTTGCAGAGGCAAAAACTAAATCGTGTTAATTATTGCAATACGTTTGTCGAAAAATGGATATCACACAAATATTGTTAGCATTATGTAAATCTGAATTTGAATTGGACTACCATTAGAATATAGTTCACGAACCAGTTTCCAAATTTATTTTGTGGGAAGCAACATAAGAGTTTGAGTTTCAACCACCTCCCAAATAGAGAGAAGTTCAATTGTGAGTTTGATTGTATGCCCAACAAATAGTTTTGTAATTGCTCAATGTCTATACAGCATTCTATATCAGTGACTGTAATACAAAATAGGAAGAAACACAAATGTGCGAAAACTCTTACATGCAAAGACTACCATATCATGGCAATTAACAGGACATCTATACTGACGAAGAAAACAATTCAAAAATGTTGAAAGCCCTGGACATGGGGATTGTTTTGATACTCGAAGAAGAAAGGAAAACTGAAAATTGTATAAGTATCAGTAGAAAGGTAATTATCCCTGCTCACTAATCACATAGTTCTTATTGATGAGGTATTGGGACATCATTCGCTTAGAGGACAAATGTGACAGAACTATGCGGCTCAATTAGAAAAGTCTAGATTTGTTTACACTTAATCAAAAATCAATATGACAAGCAAATTAGTATGTAAAAATAAGTGATAATATATAATGCATACCTGAGAGTGAAAGAAGTTCGCCAACATCGTTAGTTGTGTAGCTCAAACCCCCAAGACTTCGAGGGCTGACAGCCCATAAAGAGAATATCTATAAGAGACATTTCTTAGTTATACGCACAAATAAAAAATTTAAAGCCAGGAAAGAGTTCAAAAGAAACAGAAAATAAAAAATAAAACCAAGTTATGCAAGTCAACAGCAGTTTCTTTGCTAATAAAGCTACAATTTTTTCGGGTGGCATCCACAAAGTGTATAGCCAGTATATATGAAGCGTATTACACCTACTGTGGACTTTAGCAAGCACTTTATTTATGATCTAAAGATATGCTAGTCACCTCTATGCAATATTTCGAAAGAATTTTTGACAGATATACTAATTCAAAAGGACAATTAAAACTTCAGGCTCCTGTACTTGCTGATATAACCTATATTGATTTAGTACCAACCATGTAGTCCTCAGCCTATACCAACACAATGTCATTGCAGTGTGAGTCCAACCAAACTTTGGCATCCTCTATTGGGATGTAGAGCCACAATCTCCTTCACTTAACACTCGACTAAATTAAGTTGTAGCTATAGTGTCCTTGAATCACATGCCATCATTGGTTGACTCTGTTACAATTTCTATTATAGCAGTCAAGCCAACAAGGGCCAAGCAAAGTAGTCAAGATCCTCGACTCTTATTCATGAAGAAGAAGAAGGACATTGGGGAAATAGATGCCAAGACTATGATGGGACAGCCAGATAATGTGATGGGAAAGATTATCATTGTACCTTAAGAGATTGGAAAGAGACCACATGGTTTATACTTTTTATCTCTCTTTGAGATTTGGTTACTTATTAAGATCGTAGTTATACCTGTACCATCCAGGAGTAATCGAGTCACTTAATTGCTGATATAATTATGTTTAGTACATGTAACGTTAGACAAAGCAAAGGGGGGTTTGTTTTTCTTTTTGTTTGGGGGTCCTGCCCTTCCCAAAGCAATAAACAACCAAAAGAAAGCTCTGTTGGGGTTATGGTATTTTTCTAAGAGTAGTTAACCCAAATTTCCCCCCAGAAAAAATTTCTTCTAGCCCTCAAAAACAGAAAAAAAGAGGAGATTGTCCCTCCCCTCTTGCCGGCCCAAAAGAAGTAGTCTAGCTTCATTTCTGAACTTAGCAATGCAGATGCAACAATTTTACAACCAACAAAATCTAGGGCACTATTTATCTAATCTGGTGTTCTCGTTAATTGATGCTTTTAGGTACTGCTTCTGCCTGTCAAACATGTATTCTGGATGTTCCACTTTTTGACATTACAAACAAAAAGTATGGGCAAAGAATATTAAACTTTGCAGCATCCATACACGTGCAGCAAACTTAGTACATCTAACAAAAAGTTCAAAATCAGACATTTCACTTATGCAAGAATAGAGATCACCCAGAACATATCCCTGGACAACTAATATGCAAGAATAGTGATCAACGAAAACCTAGCAATGGACAAACAATATACCACAAATATTGATAAATCAGCAAAAATATAAATAGCTATGAGAGGTACCTCTGTGTAAGCCATATCATGAAGTGAGAAAACGCAATAAAGAATGATAGATGACATGAGAGGCCAATTCTTTATGAGGCTTTCCTTAGCAATTGGACCTTTTTCTTCATTTTGTTCCATTTTCCCATTTAAATTAGACCCACGGGATGCATCTTCTAGACCATCTTCAGAGTCATCAGGTAATGTATTTACACTATGCATGTGCAATGTTTCCTGCAAAAATGCAAATATCTTTGAAAACATATCTGCTAACTAGATTAGTAGTGTATGAAAGTGACTCTCAAGCAAGATTTATCTGTACATGAGATGAAAGTTCATATCCAAAAGCGCACTTTTACATTCTTCCACCTCCACAGTTTACTTGGAATTTTTCACCAAGCTAAGAGTTTGGAAAATGTTTGGAGTCAGATATCCAGATTATCAGCATATCTATACATGCGAAAAAGATGAATGAAATGATTCCTTACACATGCTACGGTTTTAGAATAACACAAGAAAGTAAAAATAATTGCAGAAATTTTTAAGGATCTGACCGAAGGTTAGATTGGAATGTCAAGAAAAGTTAAATGATAGAATTGGTTTGCTTAGAAAATCATCCAACAACTACAATTATACCCAAAGAGCTGGAGGAGGTCAGATGTAGTTTGGACATAAGAATTACAAACTGATGTAATATTACAAAACCCGCAATGGGGGTGGGGGGATATAAAATTTAGTTTATGGAGTTTAAGGTTCAAATTCAAAAGTCGAAAGCCATCAAGAAGCCTTCCTTGAACTGTTTTTACACTGCACACTTCATTTTTGCTAAAGAACCACTTTAGCTCATCAAAAAAATCCAATATAAGTACGTTAAAGAATCCAAAGAGTAAAAGGAAAACAAAGTACTAATTCTCATATCCCTCACATCCTTTTACAGTACACCATAAAGACTTTCAATTTATAAAAAAAATTGAGTTCATCTTAGTGAGTTAGAGGAGTTGCATCCATAAGCAAAGTCTATCTGTGATGATAAGAGGTTGTGAAAACAAAAGAACTAGACTCAGATCTCAACTAATAACTAAGCATTGAAAACAAACAAATTAAAATACTAAAAGGACTGTACATAAGTAACTATGATTATACCGGAAGCCAGCATGAAGCCACTGTTACTGCTAATGCAAAAAGTGATATACAAAGGCAGGGCAAGAAGTATGGGAATCTGCATCATAAACCCATGTTTTAGAATGCAAGAAAACATCAACATATAGTAGAAACAACTGAAATAAGACATTCATACTGCATAGTACAGAAAATGCCACCAAAGAAACACTTACCTCCCAAATAAAGACTCTTTGGAAAATATAGTTGGATATTTATCTGCTGGCTAGATGAAAAAATTGTGCAACAAAAACAACGGAGAAATTAGTTCGAAGTACAACAGACCATTGCTCTATCTGCTGCTACTTTAAATTCTAGGCCAAACTTATCTGTTTTTTCTCATTTATAATTTCGCATCAAAGCCATCCTCCAGTAAACACTAGCATTATCTATTAGTTGTCAAAATGAGACGTCTCTTTTAAAAGTATTCCACCATAAGACTACATTCTGCTTCCTTTAACTGTTTTTTTTTTTTTTTTTTTAGTGTTTTTTAACAACTATTTTCTGTGTTCCTTCTGTTATATGGACTATTTCTCAAAAGCTTATGCAAAACTTGTAAGAAGGGAGATATGGTTGGCATACGGTATGTCCCTACTGACAACATTTGGGAGTGTATCTATGTTAAGTAAACATGACAGAAGGTTGTGTTTCCGGTTCCATAGAATTGTATATATGATCCTATTTCCCTAATTTCTGATGAATAAATGTTCAAAATGTCCCAGTACAACAAAAAAATTTTACATTTGTAAGATAAATTTAACTATAAGAGACCAAGAAATAGACATACCTGTGCGAGAAATCCTCCCAAGGCAGGGCCAATAATCAATCCTATGCCCCATGCCGTACTAATCTGAAAATCAATCATAACTCTTGGTTATGATTGTATGACACTTTAAAGAATTCAGAAACCTTTGCAAATGTCAGTGAGACTCACCGTTGATAATCCTAGAGCTTGGTATTCATCACGGAAAATTTCAGCTGCATATGCCTGGTAATGAAGGAAGGTAATTCATTTACATGCACAAAAACATGCAACACTTTATAGATATAGGGAAACTAGATCAAGTGATAAAGAAGCAGTCCAAAAACCCAAGAACTAAATTGTTTGAATTCCAAGAAAATATATGGCAAACCTTCTACTGTTTCCTTGCTCAGTAACTCATGTATTGTACCTTTATTGGTCCAAGTAAACCATTCAAACTTCCAAGAAGAAACCTTGTAGTAATTGCCATCCAAAAATTTACACTAAGGCCAAAGAGAGCGTTGAATATAACCCTATGTTACAAAAAACAAAGTGTAAGAGGGACTGGATAAAGCATTAGGGAAAGCATTCAATAGCATTGCAAATATGAGTACTAACACTGCAACAGTCCCAAAAACTATAACAGGTTTTCGACCATAGCGATCAGCTATAATTCCCCAGAAAACTGATGTCAATGCTCTACCAAGCATAAATGAAGACCCTTCAAGACATAGAAAAGCTTGTTAGGAATACTTCTTGATCCACCAGCATGTGGAGATTGCAAAAAAGTGTACCGCCAGTGAAGAATAAGTAGTGAAATGTATCTCACCAATATAACCCGCGTAGTAGCCAATATCTTCGTCTCTCTTTGCAATATGGAAATCTCTAACCTAGAAATAAGATCAATTAACACGTGAGACTTGTACCATTATATCTTTAAATAATAGCATTATGTTTGAAGTTCAATAGGTTGTCAAGGTTGCTGATTAAGGGTTTGATTTCTCAAGTTTCAGAAGAGAATAAATTATCTGATTTTTCAATAGTGTGAGGCATTCTCAGATTCTCGGGGGAGGGGGGGGGAAGCAAGGCATTCTCAGATGCAGTTTGGAAGATATTCAGGTAGAAATACAATGACAAATAAATGAAAGAAAATAGTTTAAATCCTTTTTTGGAAGGTAATTGGCTAAGGGAAGATAAATTGATGATATTGCATGAGGAGAGTACTTGTTTGTGAGAGGGACTTCAAACCAAGTCTCATGAAGCCTTTACAATTAAGGCTCTGAATGTAACCATACTGGGAAACTTCAATTGGAATGTACATATGAGAAGTGTAGTAATAGGTGAAGATATCTTCTTCAATTCCTCAGTACATCTAGCACTTACCAATGCCCTCAGGAGTTGCAGGACTTTCAATAGCTAGTACTATTACAGTACTTACATAATTTCTACGGGGGAATTACTCATGTCTATTGATACAACTGCAGATGATAATGAACGAACAACATATCTTAAAACGCAAATCAAAATTCATGCCAGGACACTCTGTAAGAGATCTTCATTCCTCTTTGAGTTCACAGTAGTGAAATAGAACCACATGAGACAGGAAAACAACCATTTGTGGAGACTACCATGAGTCTGTATTGTATAAATATATCAACAGGTCCTTCATGTATATATATCTGTATTCACATTTTTACTCGCAATGTTTTGTAAGGAAATAATAATATACAGTTGAGAAATCTACAGACTCACCATGAAATAAAGAAACGGAAATAGAGATGATATTGGCAGTGCTGAGAAAAACACAAGAGATGTATTAGGGCTCAACATATTGGAGAGAAAAATCAATTATAGGACAGTGGAACAGTTGACAACAATCGGTCAAAGACATAAAATCAACGGGCCTAATTATAACTTCGCCTGAGAATGTTGTTTTGTTCCTGTTTCCATATTATTTTTTCAGTGGAAAAAAATCACCCTGCATCCCCAAACTATCAAAGCAATGTCTCAACTATTACCTCTGACACATTGAACCCTAAAGCTACCAATTTTATCAATTTGCACTCCTAAAAAAAATCCAACCTTCAAAATCGTGCCGCGTGTTATAAATGAGCCACGTGACACACTTTTGACTATCGGATTTTATTTCAGAGCTTAAATTAATTGATTTTGAAAGTTTTAGGCTCAATGAGTCAAAAGTGGGTAGTTAGGACCTCTGTTTAAGATTGCTTTGGTGTTTAGAGATACAAAGTGACTTTTCCCTTGAATATTTTTGGCAGATATTAGGTCTTTTGTTCGCAAATCACGTATAGCAACTATTTCACTAAATAAAAATCTCTGTTTCTCCCAACCAAATTAATAACACTGATCGCTGTGTTTTCCGGCTACAGCCATTTTCAAACTTAAAGTGAATTTAAGATCAATCTTGTTAGCTTCTTACCTATCTGACCATAATGCTCAAACGACGGATGCATGCACCTCGTGTACCTAGTGCGACTCAATGAAGTTCAAGGAAACAGGGACGAAAGGGAATGCTAATGCAATCTAACTTTTTCACTTAAAAGGTACGTGCTTTTTGGATAAATTGCTGTGAAAAGAAAATTGCTCCTAAAGCAAACACCAGGCAAAGCACATACACATAAAGAGAATTGTGTGAGAAACAGAGTAGTTACCAGTGCCAAGCACAATAATCCACATAGAAAAGAATTCTCGGAAAGGAAAACCTCGTTGCGACTCTTTATATTGATCTACTTTGCAGCCAGGACAATCCTCATAGTAATTCTTCTTCAACAGTCTCTCTCTACACCCTTCTTCCATTCTCGATAGAGCCAAACGATATCTTCGAACAAAATGCTTGCACAACTTCAAACTTAATTCCAGGACTAACCCAAAATACTCCTCCCTCAACCAAAACACCAGTCTGCAAAAAATAAACCATCTTTCAAGAATTTGTTCCAGAGAATAATACATAAAAGAAAATTCCCTTTGCCATATGTTAAAGTTAATGCGCATAGAAGCCAGCTCAGAGGAACATACTATGCTGGTAGGAAAGCTGGTGATGCCACTTTGCTAGAACAGAACCAGGAATCCTACACAGCTTGGGTTCAGTGATGGGAAGCAATTGCCCTCCTCTTGGGAGTTATGACTTATGAGGACCAAACTTGGCTGCTCCAATTGGCATCATTGCATGCGTCAGCGGAATCACATTATGATGTTCATGACAAAATTAATAGTCACATTTTTTTAAAAAGTAGCTCGACAAGGACCCAGATTTGAGTGGCGAGGAACAAGACAATCTCTTAAATACACAGTCCAGTAACCCCCCAAAAGAAAGAGAAGAGCAAGTAAAATTGGTAACCACAGAATGAGCTTTCATCTGAATTATTCAACAGCTTCGAGACAAAATCCAAAGAGATAAAATACAATTTTTCTGCCACCTTGCATGCTCAACTATTAATTTCGACAAAAATAGCTAATTTGATTTAATGACATGACTATTATTATAATTTATATAGAATAAAGTTGTTATTTTACTAAATATAAATTTTGTCTAAATTAATTGTTGAAAATATAAATTAGTAATAATTGATAGACGAAATGTCTTGACCTCAATGATTCGGAAGCCAAAAAATTGTATTATTCCAGAAAATAAAAACTTGTTAAACACAAATTCTACGTCAAGGACTCATAAGTTACAGATTCAATTTCTGGTCAAATATTATAACTCACTTAAACAGAAACAGTAAACATGTAAATGGATCCTAATTATTCTGTCACGAAGAATTTCTCTTCCTCACTTAAAAATAAAATTTTAAGTCAAGAATAAATTTAGGGTGTGTTTGAGTGTTAAAATTTTGAAAGATTAAAATTTTAAAATATTAAATTTAATGAAAAAGTAAAAAGAGATATTTTTAATATTTATTATAATAAAAAATAATGATGTAGTAGGAAAGAAAATTATATTATAATTTTTTGTTACGTTAAAATTTTAAAAAGTATTCAAACACAATCACGATGTCTAAGGAGAAAGTAGTCGATTGTTTTTTTTTTTTTTTTTCTACGTAAGAAAGTAGTCAATTGTCAATTGACAGACGTTGGACATGATGTCATTTTGGTCGGGGACATTATGCAACAGTGAAGGTTCACGTAACTTATCACTTAAAAAATTTTAAAAAAAAAAATTCACGTAAACCACGTTCATTTATGCACAAAACAACAAAGAACCAGACGGAAGTGGGCGGGACTTGGTCCTGGATTCCTCTCCTCTTCAGCTATGTGTCCCATCTCCATTGAAATGGGTATACGACAGATCTTGTTGAAAACACAGCCACCAATTAGTAGGAATATGCTACTTTTTTTTTTCTTTTTTATTTTTTCTTTTTTTTCTTTTTTATTTTTTTTTTTATTGAAGTACGTGGAAAAGCGTTTCGTTTGTTTCGAGCGTACCATGTGGTTGATTAGAGAGAAAAGTGTGCTCTGTATACTTATGGTCCAAAAAGCTTCTGCCTCTTCTTTAACATTCCTTATGTGAACTTCTTTTTTTGGTAATGTATTGTAAAAGATTTGTCTTTGCAATACTTTAACTATTGACGCACAGGACGCCAATAGTTATGTGAAAGAGACGAATAGACGACTGACAAGGCAAAGGACGCCTTTTTTTTCACGTGATAGACCAATTTTACAGTGATTCCCCACCACACGGGTCCGTTGCCAGCTATTATGAACATTTTGGCACTTGTTACAAGATATTTTTAGAAAAAATTTAAAAAAAATTTTATGCAACCATAAATTTTTTATCTATTAATTTTTAACTTTTTTTGAATTTTCTCGTCAAATAAGAGGTCCACAATAATTTTCTTTCTTTTTTTATTTTTATTTCTAAATTTTTTTAAAAAAAATTATAAAACTTGCCTAATAATAATTCTAAATAGCTTGAAAATAAACATTAATTTTTTTTCTTTTGAAATCAAATTACAGGTATGGCTACTGCGTGTGTACATCATTACTTATTTTACAATATTGATATTTTTATGTACGGAAGAACTTTACCTTTTAAATTTGATTAATGGAGTCAGAGTAAATGATTGCACATAAGAATCGGACAATAATTGATTGGAAAAAAGGTAAAGTTGATTAAAAATAGAAGGGAAAAAAAAAATTGGGGATCCTTTGAATCTTGTTGAAGTTCTTTCTCTTCAACGTCAAAATCAGATTGGTTTTTTAAAAGGTGGGAAAAGACGTGCAAAATTGGAGCTCTTCTTGAAGCTGCTACGAGGGCAGCTTTTCATACTACGTAAGAGGTATTAATTGCTTATAATAATAGTATCGATCCACTGGCTTACACGTTACGTTACAACTTACAAAGACCTTGCACGTAAAAATAAGTGTAAATTATATTTTTCACATCCTAATAAAATTCAAAAAAAAAAAAAATCAAAAAATCTCAAAAAATTCTCCGCTAATACTTTTTTACATAAACTTTAACAATTTTCAAAACCCAATACATTTTCAAAAAAAAAAATAAACTTTCATTACATTTCACTAACTTCTAATATTTTTTATTAAAAAATTATATCAAATTATCTATTTTTACAATTTTTTATCAATTCTAATAAAAATTAAATATCTTTAAAATTTATCACTTACTCTTACATAAAAATTTATAAAATTTTAATTTATATAAATATTCATAATTTTAAAAAAAGTCTAAAATCATAAAAAAATTTATAAAACGAACATCTCAAGCTATGTCTCAAAATTTTAACCTAATAAAATAACTATAAAATAATCTCTCTCCCATTCATTCAGATAATTTTTCTTCTTACTTTTTATTTTTTTTTATCTAACTCACGTAAACCAAAATCTTTGGTTAGTTCCTAAACACCACTCCAGGGTATAAATGACAAAATGCAATTTCTTTCTGAAAATAAATACCGAGGATGAAGCATTGATGGTTTGAGATCATCCATTTCCCCAACCTTCTTCACATTTCTTGATGGGGACGGAATTTTTTATTTTTTATTTTTGTACTTTGGCTTTCTATTCCTTGCGCCCCAAGACTCGATGCAGTTACAGAGAAATGAGATATGGAGGAAAACAAAAACAACCACAAAAGAACACGAAAAAAAACAAAGGATGAGAATTTGAAATTTGCTCACGTTCTTCCCTTTCTATGCTCTCTTACTATTCTGGGGAAACAACAAATTAAAATGGCAGACTTTGTTGAATAAAGCTGGAAGAAGATATGCTTACTTACGAGCGTGGGCTGTCGAGCAGGTTCTAGGAAAGAACCCAGAGATCACAAAATCTGCAGCAAAAGGTGGACCGAGTCTCCACATCCTCCACTCAAAGGCGGACTACAGAAGGCGGCTGGCCAGAGGCAGGTTGAAAGTGTAGAGGATTGGTATGGCTGGAAATTTTATATATTAGATAATATTAAATACTGGAAATTTTAAAGTCCAAACTAGCAGGCAGCTATCTGCTGGCCTGTAATGATAAGAGCATCAACTTTAAATAAGCAGAGAAGAGTGATGTGGTAACTGTTGAGCGCAAACGAATTGCTTAAAATATGACTCCAACAGCTGGGAAGCTGCCATTTGGAGACTTTGTAATAAAAGATCACTCCAATCGATGGGAACAAGTGTGGTGGGGAAAAGGAAAGATTTGCAATCACGACGACTGTAGAAACATTTTGATGCAAAAACTCCTAACTTTTTCCTCAAAAGTACAACTTGTCCGCCGTCTATTGCACGCATCTTTGACAAAGACGCAGTCGGGGAAACGACAGAGAGGAGAGTACTCACGACCCCCCGGCCGAAAGATTACACTCTGCACGTTCAGGGCGTTCGTTCGCCAAAATTTTTAAAGAATATTTTTAAAATTTTAGTAATTTTTATTTTATTAAAATTTATAAAAAAAATAAAATATATAAATGTAAAAATTAAAATTTTAAAAATATATTTATTTTGTTAAAAAATTTTCATATCTCAAATTTTTTTAAAATAAACACCACCTAGAATTACACCATAAACTATTAATTAATTTATATTTTACACTTCATATCACAATTAAATCATTTAGACTGTCACTAGTCTTATTTTTTTTTGGTGCCAGAAAAAAGTGTTTGATCTTATACATGTTTTGGCGCTTCAAGTTTCTCGAGTGTTTACCAGTGAGAAGGATACGGGCAAAAACGAGGGAGACATCCCTGGGCCGTGAGTATGTATCAGTGAAGACACCTTTATTACGTCGATAGATTTGACGAAACAGTCGTACATATAGCCTAGAACTACCAAGTTGGAGCACAGAGTGATATTCCAGTCTCCGGCCTGTAACGCCACTTGAAGACTGCTAGTTTTAGAGGTTTTAACACTTGTAAGATATGGGAAATGAATGTTCATTTAGAATAATATTTAAAACACCTATTAGGGCCATCTTAGTACCCATTGGGAAACTGAATATAGAAAAGAATAAAAAAGAAAAAATGGATCAGCATTGTAAATAAAAGCCAACGCCCGTGCTCCTATACTATTTCTGTACCTATATTGTCTATAGGATCATCAACTAATCATTTGAGCTGCTTCATCATTTCAGAAGGGATCTTAAGACCAACCACTTGCCCAACGACTGAGAGCCATGAAACCAGATATAGTTCAATTGCCACTGCATTTTTAGCCACGGAAACATTACTCTGAAAAAGCAGCTTCATCCACTCGCCGGTCCCGCATGGATGTAATTTGTACCATGGCCTGTACAAGTATGGATGCTCCTAAAATCGACAAATCAATGTTGTCAAAGTTTTGTCACAGCTTTCGGTTAATACCAAAAAGGTCTAGATAAAAGATTCTAGCAATGCTTCATCAAGATCTACTCTGCATACAAAAAGCATTAAACACAAACCCATGCAAGCTAAACACAAGGTTCTTCACAAAGTGCCTGACAGTCTATACATCTCATGGACTATCTTTACTAGAAGATATATTACAACAGTTTGATTTCACTTCTGATTACCACATATTGTTGAATGCTGAATATGATTTCAACTGGAAGACTAGTGATAACTCCTGAGAGTAGCTGAGAACTGGAGATTCTATTTAATAGGACCTCTGTAATCCTAAGTACAACAGAAGCACCATGAACCCGATTAAAATCAGCACAGGGTTGATGCTAGCTGAAACAATCAGCATTGAAGCCAAGGTCAACATTTATATTCCACCCGTCTACACAAAAAAGCCACTAGATTTTGTAGTGCGTCCATATACTGCCGGTTGATAAAGACCACAAACAGGAGCTAACTCCTAGGGATTCAGCAACCCAACCAAACCAGCAGCTCAGTTCTTTCTTCTTCTTCTTCTCCTTGTCAAGCTAAAGGTACAGTTCAGTTTGGTTGGATCTAGTACCAGAATTTCAGTTTGGAGTGAATTTTGAACATCCAAAACCAAACCAAACTGATGATCATAGGTTAGCAGTCTTTTAGATACTTTAATCATGTGGTAAATTCTGACAAAAATTTATTTCAACTCATAATATGTCCTTGCTCTAGTCCCTACATTGCAGACATCTACAACTTGATCCATGTGCACTGCATCACCTAATCACCAGGACTCCTTTTTATATTTGGCTTTTCCACTCTTTCCTTCCCCGGACATGAGAAAACCCCCACCCGGAGCTTCACTAGTTTGCCACCCTTCTGACAAGAAGTTAATTCATTTCATAATATGTCCTTGCCCTTGTCCCTACATTGCAGACATCTACAAACAGATCCATGTCCACTGTATCGCCTAATGATGACCACAAGTCAATCACCAGGACTTTTTTTTCTATTTGGCTTCTCTACTCTTTCCTTCCCCAGGCATGAGAAAACCGCCACTGGGACCTTCAGTAATTTGCTACCAATGTTTATTGCCACGATCATGACTACCATGACCATCACAATTGCTACAATGCCTAACCCCTCCCAGGAAAGCAAAAAAATGATGGAGCCTCAAACCTATCGATCAATGCTAATCCTGCCCACCTTGTTTTGGTTTAATTTGTTTTGGCTTTTCTTGATGATCAGAACGAAATTTTATTTCAAATAGAAACCTATGTTAATACTTATGTTACATAGATGTCTAGTACATATTCATCTTCTGTAACACAACTATAAATGTGGCATTTGATGCCGCTTTGAATTTACAGAAAATCTCATGCTTTCCAATAATAAATTGGGTTAGATAATCTTCCAATCTTGGAAAAAGAAAACCTTATACCATGAGATGCACCCAAAATCTTTAAGCAAGAAAGCATAAAATTAAATGAAAGTTTCCGAATCTGAATGGTTAAGGAATAAAACGGCCACGTGTTATAAATGGGCCATGTGGCACGGTTTAGATGGCCAGATTCTATTCGAGGGCGCATAATGATGAATTTTGGTAGTTCAATGGCTCAAAGTGAAGAACTTGGTGGTTCGAAACCCCAAAGTGACATTGTCCCCATACTTAGGGATGCAAAATGAAGTTTCCCCCAAAAACTGTGCATACCCAATCATTTACTAAAGTAATATATTAATAATATTATAATAAAAATTAGAGAAACTAAACATACCTCTTGGGTTATAAATGTCCATTTTGAATCCACCAATGATTTTGCAGAGTAAGCAGGAAGGTCCTTTTCGATTTCACCAAGTCCCAAAGGCTCTCCATCTATAAGCAAACAATATATGAGCTTTGCTTGAACAACTATTTCAAAATAGATGAAAAGAAGCATGCATTGGGACTTCAAGAATGCTTGCATTTTGAATAACTATCATGAAAATACTTCACATTCACACTAGTTCAGGGCGTGCAGCATATTTTAGCTGCATAATGGCAGACCGAATAAGATCTTTTCTTTTCTTTTCTCTTTCGGTTTCGTTTTTTTTTTGTTTTGTTTTGTTCTGTTGCCAACCAATGGTAAACCTTTTTTTAAGCTCAAAAGCTGTATAATAGATAGCAAGTCAGGAGAAAGACTTGAATTCCAAACATATGCACACCTTCATTTTGGTGCCATCCACCCACCCCTTCCCATGGGGCTGCGCTAGGTTCACAACACACAGACACACAAGAGCATGCTTCCCAAGGAGCGGTAATTAATAACAGTATTCAGACGTGTTACCTTCGCACTGAATCAGACAAATTGATTTTGTTTTCCAGATGATTGGGGGCTGGTTTTCAGAGTCTTATGTCTGTTTTGTGCATTCCAAATTAAATACTGCAATTATATGCTTTTCCATGTGGTGTGTGTCTGTTTATAATCGGATCAAATAAAGTCAAACATACCACCGTAGTACGCACGAAAATATAGCACCGGAACTCTAAACGAAGCACTGTATATGATATGGAGATCATAGAAGCATACTTCACCGTGATTACTCAGAACCTTGCAATGAGAGCAAGAACTTGGTCAATATTGTAAAAGCGACAAAAGTCAACAGGTAATAGAAAACATGCAACTCTCATGGGTGATATCTATGCCTACTCAGGTGCATCTTAAGACTTATACAACACAGAGGAAGCCAAAATAAGGATACCAGTTAAAGGACATACTAAAGTGGCACTATCAATAGGCTCCTCTTTTTCAGACCAACTTGTCACTTGTTTCAGAGGGCGTCTAAGTTCTTCATGTTGTTCCTGTACATAAAGATTGTGGGGAAACTTCAATTCATCGATTAAAGAGCTAGTCCTCCATTATAACATTAAGGACAGACCTCATTGGACCTGAGAATTATGTTCTCCAGGGACAAGTATCCTTCCACCTGAGAGAGAGATAGAGAGAGGAACAAACAAGGAAAGTAACATCAGTTTTTTGAAAACCAGAGAAAGATTAACAACACGATTGACAGCACTAACTTCATGAGAAACAACCCGAGGTTGTTTTGGGCAAGCGATCCATGACCAAGGAAGGAAATTGGATGAAATACTTTTCCACTTCTCCATCAAAGAACAAGCAGCTACACGAAATTCAGCCGATGAGATGGTTCCATCCCAAGACAAAATATCCATGACCAAGTCTTTTGTAGCTTTTACCGCCGCAAAAGAAATGCGCCTTGAGGGTCGAAAATATATAAGGTTAAACAGACCAATTTCGTAAGTCCAAGTCCAGAGATAAAACCAGTCTATTAACTACAGCATCTTGGGCATGTTAGACAAAATCTTTTCTTTCATCCATATTTTCCTTAAGTTTCTCACCAAGTCCAAACGCAAAGCCGGAATCCGAGACAGGGCGCTGACTTCACCCAAATTCCCAAAAGGTTGGCCGTCCGGTAGATTTGTATTTCCCCGCCTTAGAGGAGCCTAAAGCTCTATCTGAATTCGGGAGCAGCGAATGTTCAACACCCTCAGATCACGAAATACGGTTTGCTTTGCGACGAAACAAGAGGAGATTGCATTGATCGAACGATGGTCGAGCGGACGAAGGAAAAAAAAAGGATGGTCGAGCGGGCATCCTATCCGGTATCCACGACCAAAAACCCAGTACATCACCTGAAATTATTCACTTCCCCTTTGTTTGGGTCCCAAAATTGGCTCTCAATTTCCGATGGATCAAGCTGGTTGCGAGTTTGTCTAAAGACTCGGCCCTCAGGAATCATTCTCCCGCAGTTCGATTAGAGGATCCAGTGTGGGCTCTGGAATCAATCCTGGGCCTTGCCACCGTAAAGATAATTTACCAACCTTTTCTTTTTCTCTTTGTTGGGTTTCTGGGCATTCCCCAAAGATTTAGATCAACCTTTGACCTAGCAGAAAAGGTTCGTTTGTCTATTTGGTCCATTGGAGGGCCATTTTCCGTGGAGTACAGTTTACGACTTAAAATTTTCAAGGCCCATTCCAACACTAATTGGGCCTCTCTTTTTTACTTTGCGGTGCCCAATTAAGAAAGAAGACGGGCCTTCATTTTCAAAGTGCAGACTGATCAGGCCCATTATGATCAAACCAAACTGATTCGACCGATGATAGGTTTTGTTTGTTTTTCTTGTTGAATCAATTAGGTTTGGTTTGGAACTTTGGTCTGGTGTGCACTTCTCCTAAATCCTTATTGATTTGGTTCGTAAATGCTCTTGAAGACTATCAACACCGACCAAATAAACACCACTCTTGAGTGATGTTCGTTTTCATGTTTTTTTTAAGATCTAATGAAATTGTGAATATTTAGATAGTGTTAAAGTTGCATAAGAATGCGTGCGAAAAATTGTTAAAAGAATTGATGTTGATAAAGTGTTATAAGTGTAATAATGTGTTACTATGATATGTGGATTGTAAAAATAAAAGTAAGATGTAAATCCTACGAAAAGAAAAAAAAAGTGAACACGAACATGACCCAAAGCTTTTCAATTCCTATCCATGGGTTTATGGGGGAGCTGACCCACCCTGTTCTGTAATGCTCTTTTCTGCGCTAGTTCCCAAAGACCCACCCGCATATCGCTAAAAGTAAAAACACCTTACTGTGGTTATTATTTGTTTTTCCAAGCCCCCAATGACATGGTTAATGGAGCTGCATGAGTTATTGCTTGTGTTGTAGCAGGGGAGAGGGAGCGGGCTAAAGTCAATTGAAGATACTAATTAATGGATAGAAATCCTCTCTAATTTGCTGGCCGAATGATCTAATTTATAAAGAGAGACATGTTAAATCCCACAGTAGGATCCACCTTACCTAATAATTAATATGGACAATACTGAATATTGTATGACTCATATGTTGTATCTATCTCTGTCCAAATTAGACCATCTAATTCGGACAGCAAATTAAAAAGATCATGATCCCTGGTTAACATATCTTCCAGCTAATTGGGTTGGGGATTTATGTTAAGTTTACAAGAATTGACATCTACTCCTACCCAGTTGAAAACAGTAAGGCTATGTAGTTGATAGATGCCCTGGTGTTCATATCTTCTCCTAAGTCACCGCCAAACACTGATCTTTTTTCTTCTTTTGTTCAATCGACATAATTAGCAAGTAGTTAAAGGCACAAATGGTTTAAATTGTACAGTGGTATCGACACATCAATAATTATACATTGTTCCTCAAAAGCAATTTACCAGATTTTGTGTGTGTTTTGTTTTTGGTTTTCATTTCAGTGAAGCATATATCCTTTTCAGACGTGGAAATGACAACCTCCTACCAGTTCCTCTGAGGTTGCTCAATGACAATGCAAAATCCCTTCAATATATTGTCCTGAATCTTGTCTTCTAGGTGAATCAAAAACTCGCCTCCTCTGTGGTCGGCCGCCTCAGAAAGTATCGCAAGCTATTAGCAAGAACCTGCACATCAGTATTACAACAATAGAGCTGCATCAGATTCTCAGGGTTAGATTGTTTTAAATTGGCTCAATATGCGGTCACAGCGTACAACCCTAGCAGTAAACAATCTTTTACTATCGTGTTGCAATTTAGTGAAGGAAGGAAACTAGGCGACCAGGTTTAGCCCTGGTTTTACAAACGTAAGAATAGGGCTTATTGCCTTACATTCTTCTTAGCATGCAGCATTTCAGAGGTAATAAAATTCTCCTTTAGACACTTCATGTCCACCCACTTTAGGTGGGAAGGAAGTTGGCAAAGATTCATGACATAGCTGGTAGACTTGGGACGAAAATTCATAGAATAACTTAAGCCTGAGAAAGTTTACAATCTCGTATTCAATAAGAAATCAAAGAACCATAGTTCAGGACATAGCTAGTGGTCCTTAGATGCACAGTTTTCCAAGTCATGATCGTGTAGTTATTAAGAAGGCAATTAACCTCTACATGATAAGGGTAATTCGAGAACAATTCTAATGGTTTATCATTGACAGATTGCTGGCTTACCAGCTGGAGAGGCTTGCTAATAGCTTTATCCTTGTAACTAACATGGAACTTTGCCTTAGCCAACAACCCCTACAATCAAAACCAAGATGTGGAGAATACATTACTATACTCCACCCAGAGAAGGCGAGGAGAAAAGAAAAAAAAATGGCAGATAGAGAGTAATCATCACACCTCTGTGTCAAATTCTCCTGACTTGACATCAACACTGATGTCAGTGACAATCTTCACGAGATCCACCAGTAATCCAGGGCGATCGGCAGTCTCCACATAAAGCAAACTGCAAAAGAAATATTATGGAGGGGACAGGGCCAGGCAACAAGGAAAATTTATCTTTTTCTAGCCGCATTCTCATTTAAAATTTTCCTCATTCACACTTGGAAGATTATTGCTAATGGGAGTCTGCAGCCTCAACAATTCTGACAGGAGCAACCGTTGTTGAATCGCAGGTTTCAATCACATCAGATTACAAAACTGACATGCGATTACCTCTGGTTAGGGCCATCGTCATTGACACTTATGTGTGTTGCTACATCTACATCAACTGAGGAATAACAACACAATATATTTGAACCGAGACAAAAGTAGGCATAACTAAATATTAAGCATATGTCTCCTATACCCACACAGTATCTCAGGATGCATCAACCAAATATATCGCTAATGAGATATGGAAACAAAGCCAAGTGAAAGATACTATCTTACACCACCATGTTCACGGGTTGCGAGCAAACAAAAATAATTACATGGCACAAGAAATATATAAAAGTAAATCAGCATTTTTGGGTGTTCAATATGGTATTACTTAGCAAGTCTCAATCCACTGCCTTACCTATTACTTCCTGCAGAAATGATTTTACTCTATATTCATCTCCTCCTTTAATCAATCAATATCTTGTTTTTTCTAGTGAAGGGCGGGAGGGGGATGTTTACACATCCCGTAGCAGCAGATCCAATCATCCCTCCAGGAGTAAAAAAATTAGTAGAGTGATTACAATGGGAAATGGCCATGGTCATAATCAAGAAGGGAAAACCATTACATCATCAGATCACCTCGTGCTCATATTTATGCTCAGTTTTGAACCATATTGAGAAGATGGACACATGCACACCTGGTAGCAAAGACCTCAAGCCGCTGATTTGTACCACAAGAATGACAGATACAACAAACATCTTAAGTACAGGAAGGTAAACAAAGCAAAATTGTTCTAAATGTGATAGCTTAATCTCAGCTAGTTGATTTTGTAACAAGAAGTCATCCACCACTGACATACTCCAAACAGATGTAAACTCGTGAATGGAAAAATATAGAAACGCTTAAGGACCTGTTGATTTGGTGGCATTACTCCAAATGCTACTCCCATTGCTAACTGGGTGCTTGATTCCTGGAACATGTTCAGGAAGCTTCTAAAGATAATAACTCCTAAAAGAGATCTACCAGATGCAATCTTAAGAAAAATAAAACAAAAAAAGTTTAAAGGTGAAATACCGGGTGATACTGCATCATATTGTTTATAATAGTCAAGCGAATTGCCTCGAGCAGTTCTGGATCTTCTACTTTTCTACCAGTGTCACTGCAAACAAGCTCTACCAGAATCAACCATAAAACAGCTAATAAATCAACCAGAATCACCATAAAACAGTTACTAAACAAACTAATTCGTAGAAAGAATGAGTCATCTTCCAATTCGTAAGGCCTTCAGAGACATCTAGGAAACCAAGATTTGCAATTGTTTCACAAACTACTAGCTATGTTCTTGTACATTAAATTAGGTCACAAGTTTCTCTATATCTTTAGGACTTTGCATTACTACAAGGGGCTGTCAGACTTGTGATTCAAAAACCCTCAGCTGCATGGAAGCTCGTCCACAAAACATATCAGGAAGTATCTGGTAACAAACAACAGAGATCTCAACTTTCCACTCCAGGATAACCAGAAAGTAAAATAGAAGCAGGAAAGCCAAAAATCAGTGGCATCAATGCAAATTGGCAGCTGTAAAGACAATATTCGAACAGAGGTAGACAGAAATTTATACAAGGAACCGATCTCATAAATACATGCAAGGCACAATAACTTACGCTTTAGTTATGGCAAACTTGTTGTGCTTCCCAGAAGAATCCAAAAAAACATTTGCCTTAACAACGTTGAGCCCAAGATTTTTAAGCGCATTCATCTGAAACAATTTTCTGATGGTTAATGTCCACTAGCGGACGCACTCTAGAAAGAGAATAAGATAGATTATATGCAGTCAGATTGTTTCACTTTCTCAATAAACTGGAGACTCAAACACATATAAAACAAACACAAAAAGAGAGATAAGATGATCCTCCGTAAGAGGAGGTAACTGGCTGCATACAGTATCAAGAAGAGCTCCAAGCCGATCCCCAAAAGTTATCTCCACAATAGTTGCACTTGGATCAGAGTCTTGATCAATAACTACCACTGGTGTTGGAATGGTATCACTTCCACTGGGACTTCCATCCTGTTAGCCACCCCATTCACCAAATATAAAAATTAAAACAAATTAGATAAGTAAACCGGCTAATCTACAAAAACCCCAGTCACATAGCTCAAAAATAGTTCAACACCTCCACAGCGGTGGCTGATGATGCTCGCAGAATGATTGTAGTGACTGAAGATAACCTTCTGAAAAAAAAAACACAGAGACTAACACAAAGAATAGCAACAATGCAATGCCCCATCGTACTCAAAGGCGATATTGGATAAATCTTGTATATCTAGTCAGTTGTCTATGAGCATACATGGATAAACACAAACATATATGCAGACATGCATACGTGTATGTTTTCGTCGGATGTCACATGTAATAAGTAATAAGTAATAAGATGACAGCATTCCCTCATTGATTCAAACTATATCATCCTACCGGATGAAGCTGTACTGAGTTGAAGCTGTCAAAGTCAGAACTGAAGAAGTTGAAACAAAAGAGCCTCTCAGATACTTTAAGGAGAGTTGTAGAGGCTTAAGAAAATCTTTAGGGACATGTTTGGAAACTATATCAGGTTTCAGTTTTGATTTTGATTTCAGTTCTTTATAGCACCCAGAAGCAAATTCAGCCGAATCATGTAATGAATGACTTCAGTTGAAAGAAAAAGATTCGGTACAGCATTCTGCTGCATGCGGGACTGAAGAAAGCTTCAATAAGCTCAAGGTTAGAGTGCAGTGGCTAAACTTAGGTGATGAAAACACTAGGTTTTTTTCCACTACATTAACTGAAGAAAACAACAGAAGTAAATCACAGCTGTGTGTAAGATCGAACAAGGGTAGAAGACCCTCATGCGGTCAAGTATAAAGTGATAAGCTTCTTCCAGAAACTTCTGGGTCCAACTTATAATCTCGTTGATCTGAACAAGGAAACACGAATACTGCTTTTTCTAAAAGGTGATATTGAACAGTGGGACCAAGTTGGCTCCATAAGTAACTGATGATGGCGCTAAATACTCAATGCTCTCTCCCATAGTGGATGAAGCTCTAGGACATGACAGTTGGAATGCCATATTTTTCAAGGAGGCCTGGCATATAATTAGGAAAAAAATACCACTCCAATCAGATCTTTCCTTCCTTCTGGATGTTCGCTTAAAGAGAGAAAATGCAGAGTTATTGCCCTGATCACTCAAATTGCAAAACTGACTAGGCCAGCCAAATACAGGCCTATGTATTGCCCGGGTACTAAATGAGTGCACTCCCATGATTCACACGAATGGAATAAGCAAGTTCCCACTGGTCTAAGTGGTGAGCAGCAAACTGCAGGTGTTGAGAAAAGAAGGATTGTAACAATATGCTCCCCTATCAGGGATTCCAATTATCCTAGATGCACTTTGAAGAAGAGCTTGGCAAAAGTTTGTGATTCACTGGGGTCGAATTTGTGATAGCTTTTTTGAGGAATGAGAGATTTGCAAGCAACATGGTCAATTGGATCAAAGACTGCTTACTACTATGGATTCTTAAAACTAGCTCCTCTTGAAGATAACTTGTAGTGTCAGAAAGCCTGACCACAACCTGATTCTCTCTTTTGTAATTTTAATACCAGTATTTTTACCGTTGGCCTATGTAGGCCCAAATGCTACTCTTGTCCATTGCAGAACCTGTACAGAGTGTTGGGAAATAAAGCATCAATTCCTTCCGATTTTTACCTTTTTCACTTGTAGACTCAGGTTGGAATCTTAAATCGCTTATCTAAATGGCATAACTTAACTCCTAAAAGAGATCTACCAGATGCAATCTTAAGAAAAATAAAACAAAAAAAGTTTAAAGGTGAAATACCGGGTGATACTGCATCATATTGTTTATAATAGTCAAGCGAATTGCCTCGAGCAGTTCTGGATCTTCTACTTTTCTACCAGTGTCACTGCAAACAAGCTCTACCAGAATCAACCATAAAACAGCTAATAAATCAACCAGAATCACCATAAAACAGTTACTAAACAAACTAATTCGTAGAAAGAATGAGTCATCTTCCAATTCGTAAGGCTTCAGAGACATCTAGGAAACCAAGATTTGCAATTGTTTCACAAACTACTAGCTATGTTCTTGTACATTAAATTAGGTCACAAGTTTCTCTATATCTTTAGGACTTTGCATTACTACAAGGGGCTGTCAGACTTGTGATTCAAAAACCCTCAGCTGCATGGAAGCTCGTCCACAAAACATATCAGGAAGTATCTGGTAACAAACAACAGAGATCTCAACTTTCCACTCCAGGATAACCAGAAAGTAAAATAGAAGCAGGAAAGCCAAAAATCAGTGGCATCAATGCAAATTGGCAGCTGTAAAGACAATATTCGAACAGAGGTAGACAGAAATTTATACAAGGAACCGATCTCATAAATACATGCAAGGCACAATAACTTACGCTTTAGTTATGGCAAACTTGTTGTGCTTCCCAGAAGAATCCAAAAAAACATTTGCCTTAACAACGTTGAGCCCAAGATTTTTAAGCGCATTCATCTGAAACAATTTTCTGATGGTTAATGTCCACTAGCGGACGCACTCTAGAAAGAGAATAAGATAGATTATATGCAGTCAGATTGTTTCACTTTCTCAATAAACTGGAGACTCAAACACATATAAAACAAACACAAAAAGAGAGATAAGATGATCCTCCGTAAGAGGAGGTAACTGGCTGCATACAGTATCAAGAAGAGCTCCAAGCCGATCCCCAAAAGTTATCTCCACAATAGTTGCACTTGGATCAGAGTCTTGATCAATAACTACCACTGGTGTTGGAATGGTATCACTTCCACTGGGACTTCCATCCTGTTAGCCACCCCATTCACCAAATATAAAAATTAAAACAAATTAGATAAGTAAACCGGCTAATCTACAAAAACCCCAGTCACATAGCTCAAAAATAGTTCAACACCTCCACAGCGGTGGCTGATGATGCTCGCAGAATGATTGTAGTGACTGAAGATAACCTTCTGAAAAAAAAAACACAGAGACTAACACAAAGAATAGCAACAATGCAATGCCCCATCGTACTCAAAGGCGATATTGGATAAATCTTGTATATCTAGTCAGTTGTCTATGAGCATACATGGATAAACACAAACATATATGCAGACATGCATACGTGTATGTTTTCGTCGGATGTCACATGTAATAAGTAATAAGTAATAAGATGACAGCATTCCCTCATTGATTCAAACTATATCATCCTACCGGATGAAGCTGTACTGAGTTGAAGCTGTCAAAGTCAGAACTGAAGAAGTTGAAACAAAAGAGCCTCTCAGATACTTTAAGGAGAGTTGTAGAGGCTTAAGAAAATCTTTAGGGACATGTTTGGAAACTATATCAGGTTTCAGTTTTGATTTTGATTTCAGTTCTTTATAGCACCCAGAAGCAAATTCAGCCGAATCATGTAATGAATGACTTCAGTTGAAAGAAAAAGATTCGGTACAGCATTCTGCTGCATGCGGGACTGAAGAAAGCTTCAATAAGCTCAAGGTTAGAGTGCAGTGGCTAAACTTAGGTGATGAAAACACTAGGTTTTTTTCCACTACATTAACTGAAGAAAACAACAGAAGTAAATCACAGCTGTGTGTAAGATCGAACAAGGGTAGAAGACCCTCATGCGGTCAAGTATAAAGTGATAAGCTTCTTCCAGAAACTTCTGGGTCCAACTTATAATCTCGTTGATCTGAACAAGGAAACACGAATACTGCTTTTTCTAAAAGGTGATATTGAACAGTGGGACCAAGTTGGCTCCATAAGTAACTGATGATGGCGCTAAATACTCAATGCTCTCTCCCATAGTGGATGAAGCTCTAGGACATGACAGTTGGAATGCCATATTTTTCAAGGAGGCCTGGCATATAATTAGGAAAAAAATACCACTCCAATCAGATCTTTCCTTCCTTCTGGATGTTCGCTTAAAGAGAGAAAATGCAGAGTTATTGCCCTGATCACTCAAATTGCAAAACTGACTAGGCCAGCCAAATACAGGCCTATGTATTGCCCGGGTACTAAATGAGTGCACTCCCATGATTCACACGAATGGAATAAGCAAGTTCCCACTGGTCTAAGTGGTGAGCAGCAAACTGCAGGTGTTGAGAAAAGAAGGATTGTAACAATATGCTCCCCTATCAGGGATTCCAATTATCCTAGATGCACTTTGAAGAAGAGCTTGGCAAAAGTTTGTGATTCACTGGGGTCGAATTTGTGATAGCTTTTTTGAGGAATGAGAGATTTGCAAGCAACATGGTCAATTGGATCAAAGACTGCTTACTACTATGAGATTCTTAAAACATATTAGCTCCTCTTGAAGATAACTTGTAGTGTCAGAAAGCCTGACCACAACCTGATTCTCTCTTTTGTAATTTTAATACCAGTATTTTTGACCGTTGGCCTATGTAGGCCTGTTTTGTAAAGCTTATATTGCTTCTTTTGGCAATGCACAGCTTGTTGGGTATGCTCCCTTCGCTTTTGTAATCTTGTCTCTTTAAAATTGATTCTTACTTACCAGAACCTAAGACCAAAAACAGAAAGTACAGAGACCATTCTCATGTCCTAATTTGGGGAAATAAAGCATCAAGTACATCACAACGCAATGGTGGAGCACAAAATCCGAAATTTCTTTTTCATTTTTACCTTTTTCATAAAGAATGGACTTGTATAGACTCAGGTTGATCACCTTAAACCAGAATCTTAAATCGAACTACTTATCATGGTCAAGAAATGGCATTAAACTTGGAACTTAAGAAGAGCTACAATAAACAAAGAAGCAGATAAGCTTCTGCCTTTTCTTTTCAACTTAAAAGACGAAAATCAGAGGCTTCAAAAAAAAAAAGAATGAGAAGGACTTACTGTTTCTTATGCAGAATGAAGAGAGGCTTGGTGGCAAACCCAAAGGAACCCCGGATCAAAGCCCCACTTGACACGCGCGTTTCAGAGGCTCTCAGGATACTATTGTGATCACTGAGGTGAGTCCCAACACCCAAAGAAGCCATGGCCACAGCCATTATCAACCAAAAAAAAAAAAAAGAATTTGCAAGGAAACCAGGAATGAAGGCTTAGAAGGAAGAAGGGACTATAGAGAAGAAACACTAAGCAACGAACCCAAAACAACAGGCATGACGATATTGAAGAGGAAACGGAAATAGGAATGATATTTTTGGACAAAAAAGGAGAAGAAGAGGTAGTTGGGTCGGTGAGCTCTAGGAATATACGCCATTGGATGGATAACGAGTGAACCCTTTTATCAGCTATCTCTCTCTGTCTGCCTCCTCCTCCTCCACTTTGTTTTTTTCGTCCAATTTTTTTCTGTTTTTAAGGCCATTTATCTCATATCATCTGCAACAAATTATCTCCAGCGTCCATTCCTGATCTCATCTCCATTCATCTTTCTTTCATTATTAATTTTATTATTCCTACGACTTCCCTTTAATGTTTTCGCTGTTCCCACCTGGATCTAATCTTCTAACATAACAGCGACACGTTTGGTTCATACTCTAAAAAACAAATAAAAAAGATCGTGCTCCCCCATCGCCATCCTATCCTAATTCCTAGCGGCTAGCTACCTCTCTCTCCTTTCTTCGTTCAATTTTTCCCCGCAATAACTTTCCTTTACTAGCCTTTGGAGATAGCTATTGGCTAGGCTGATATGGATACGATTCTCAAGCTGAATATATATGAATATATGTATATAATATACATAAATTATATAACATTTTCAAGCTGGGAGACTCTGGTACCAGTTTTTCACGTCTAAATCACAGCGGAGGTAATTTTTTATTTTTGGCTTTTCAATTATTATATTAATATCGTAGATCTAAATTATTAATGTCATTATATTTTGTCTTCTGATTATATGAAATTCATCAATTTGTTACTCTTAATCATCAAATCTTTCTGTCGAAATAAACAAAAAATAAGCTACATAACACAATCTTTACAGTTAAATTTTGAATAAATAATGCAATTGAATTGGTAAGGTTGACCCTAAAATGATACTGGTCTAATCGGTAGAGGTAAAAAGTGAAGTTTACAGTATAATCTATAGAGGAATTTGATGATTTAGTTCATCAGAGTTAGGACAACAATAAGTATAGCAAACTTTTATATCATTTTTTTTTCACTTCGAATTAAATTATTCAATTCTCTTCAAAAATTTGCAGAAAAATATTGGGAATAATCTGCTACCTAAAAGTATACTTCTTTTATCTCTCATTTTATTTTATTTTTATCATGAAACCAATTTTATCTTACGAAATGACCCATATTTCAAGGAACCTTTTTTTTTTGTAAATTCTAGAGGCCTTGTGTTTATTTTCCTAGTCTTTCATCTACCATTTTTCTTCCACCGTCTCATGGGTTAGTTAGCTCCATTCATAGATTCGTGTTAGTTTCGGCGAAGTTTGGCTTCATTTCTATTTTGGTTTTTGTTTCTCTTTCTCGGTGCGGGATTTGCAACCTGTGGGGATCGAGCAACAGCTGTTGAGCGTTAGTCGGTGGCATGCGTGCATGGATCTAACGCGGTCATCTAGCAATTTTTGCCCACTCCTTCTCCACTTCTTGCAATGTGCCAATTGTTGTGTATTCCTTAGATCGCGTTTGTTTGTCAAAATTTTAAAGAATATTTATAAAATTTTAAAATTTTTTTAAATATTATATTTATTGAAATTTATAAAAAAAAATTGTAGAGTGTGTAAGTGGAGACATTAAAAATTTTAACATATGTTTCACTTATTTGAAATTTTAATATTCTAAAATATTAAAAAAATAAACACTTACCTATAATTTGTGTTGGCGCGAATGACGAATAGGTTAACCAGGATTGAGGTGGTTGACCCTCTCCTTTCTGGCGATCAAAGTCGCCTCCCTTCAATGGCGTTGATAGATGTTACGTTGGGTCTGTGGATTCGAGTAAATTGTATGGACATTTTGGCTCTGTTGGTTATGGCCTTTTAGGTTGGTTTGTGTACCTTTGGACGATTGTCTATGATGTAACGGGTTGAAATGACACGTTACATCATAAAAGAAAAAGAAAAATAACTTTTCATATTGGTAGCATCCTGTTTGCAATTAAAAATAAATGCATCATAAAAGAAAAAAACATAAAACAAGCCAGAACAAAATGTTGTGCTCGGGTTTTACTATTCAGATATCTACAAATTTACATGGTTAAATATAAATCCATATTTTATAGTGAAAAGTTTTATGATTCCTTGAGAATTTTCAAAGAAAGGCACCTTTGCAGATTGTTTGTGTTGGGTTTTATTTTATTTTTATTTCCAAATCGCATGTAAGAGAAATAAAAAATTAAGGAATAAATTAATTTACACTCCAAATTATTATTTTTGTTACATTATATCTATTAATTATTTATTTTAGATATTTTACACTTTCCACAAAAAATTTTCTTCAATTTTGATAGAATGATTTTTTAGAGCTTGAAATGACAATTTTATCTTTATAATTTTTTTAGAAAGATCAAAAAAATCAATTTCTTATTAAAATTAATTAAAAATTTTAATCTAACATGGAAAGTATCTAAAAATAGTTTATGAGTGAATATAATAAAAATAATAATTTGGTGTGTCAAAGGCCTCGTAATTAAAAGATACAAAATATATTTATTTTAAAAAATTAAAAAGAATATAAAATTTTTATTGGGATGTTGTTGCTGCTTATTCTTATTATCCAGTTTTTCATTCGGTTCAGCCCAGGAAATTGGGCCTAGCCCGGCCTTTTGGACTATTCTCCCCGGTCCATGTTCTTGAGACATTAGGTCTGTCTGGGCTGTTTCGATAGGCCGCCTGACCCATGTCTGACTCTAATTCCAGCCCGTTTATGGCCCAGCAGTTCTGTAGTACCCCTCTAAGCCGACGTAGCATCTGGATCCGGACATGCTTCCGTGGGTGATTCTGGTTACCCGATAGATCCCTGCCTTCCCAATTCCGTATAAAACTCGCAGGCGTAGTTTTTCAGGCTCGGTGCGCCGTCTCGGGAAGATTGGAGAAGGTCTGCGACTGGGAGAGAGCGAGCAAGACTGTTAGAGTACTTCTTCTGTTTACGGAGTACTTCTTCTGATTGCGAGTTTTCTAAAGTTCGGCTTAAGAAAGTCGAATCGGCCACTGATCTACGAGAATTCATCCGATCCTTTCTCAGCCAGAATGACAAGAGGTATTATATTTTCTTTCCTTAGCATATTCTATTTGCTCACATGTATAGGTGTGCTTTTGGCTCGATTAATTCATGAGCTTTTCGTTATTGGAATCTAGTAGGTGTATTTATTAATGATTACCGCCCGTTCGGCAATCCCTAAGAAATTTTTAATCGGATGTTTTAAGTCTGTACACATCGGAAAAGAGGTGTTGTTTAATCGGATGGAAGATTTGTTTAGGAAACTTTCTCTGGGTGGAGAAGTGAGTTATTTAGGAGGCAATAATGGTGTCGTTTGCTGCCTTACTCTAGCCCGAAAGGATAGTTGACGGATACGAGAAATGCCTACAGAGGGCCTGTGTTTTGTTGAGAAACTCACTAGAATGCTATCAGTAAATACTGGATTAGTAAAGGAAATAAACTTATGTATGATTTTGATACCGCCTTCTCTCTGAATTTCTTAACATCTGTAGCACTAAAAGATCTTTCTGATGATATATTCAGATGGATTTGAGGCTCTTCAACTCGTTGATTTTCGTTTATATATTGTGCAATGTGGTCTGGTCTTCTCATGTTTTTTTATGTCATTGCCTCATGCGCAGTCCTTTTTTGCTTTTTGTGTTAGTTTGGTTCTTTTTGTGTTAGTTTGGTTCGCACTTATGCCTCACAAAGTTTAGAAACCTCAATAAGAAGGAAGGGTGTATCATAGGAATGCTCTAACACCTTATTTCTTCTGAAAGAGTTGTACATTTGCTCGGTGCAATGACCTTCAAGGTTTCCCAACTGTGGTTTTTGCAATTCTCTTTTTCTGTGATTTTTTCTCAAACAGTTTGCTCAGTGTGAGTACCAAAAAGTTCATAGTAGTTTCTTAAATGCTTCAGCATTGAAGAAGCGGAAATTTAGTTTTGCAACTGTTGTATTTTATGAGTATGTTGATTGTGTGAATTATATATGTGGTTGTTTTAAATGTAGCGTATTGTAACCTACCAATAGTTGGATTCAGTCCTGGTTTATTTGGGTTTAGTTCAAATTCAGTTTGCTGCTTGGTCATTGTTAGATCTTTAAATCTGGGTTGTAGACCAAATTTGAGCTGGTGTATTCGTGTAAATGTATAAATAAATGAATTGACAGATTGGCCTGAGTTTTGTTGGGGTTGAGTTGGTATGGGCCTTAAGCATTCTTATGTCTTTGGTGCATTTAGCTTTGGTTAAAATGATCTAGGTATTATGTGAATATGTCTGCGGCATATTCAATGATCTGTTTGGTGAGGTACTATACTCTCCAATCTTAATATTTTTAGTTGGATCTCCCATTGCATCTCCCTCTCTCTCTGGTGAATATTTTTGTTTCTACATCTGTTAAACCACTTGGTTTTGTTATTTATAATGAGGCGTGTGTGTTAGATCAGCCTATTTGGAGTATACTAAAAGCACATTTGCTCGCATTAGCCCCCTTATTATTGTGTTGGATTAAATCGGTTGATTTATATGTAATGGACATTAATAGAGCAACTTGTTATTCTTGTTCCTTGGAATTTCTTTCAATTTACAAGAGTATTTGTTTTGTTGGGTTTCAGGAAAATGGAAGAGCAGAAACCAAAGGAGCAGAGGCCCAAAGCAAATGAGAATAAGCCTGTTATGACAGAGTGACATCTGCTGGGTGTATCATGTGAAAAATGGGGTAGGATGGTAGATGTTGTAACTTCTAGGGTGTGTTTGTGAGTACTTCATTAAAGCCATGGTGTGACTTCACTTTTGTGTTTGCAATGGTCTCTCTGTTTGGACGTGGATGCTTTTGGAGTTTCTAATAGCTATAACTTTCCTTTTGAAAACCTACAATTCTCTTGTTCATGCACGTGGTGTTCTTCTCCCTTATCCCGTCACCCACCCAAATTTTTTTTGGGTTTTCATTTTTGTGGGATTAGTAAGAACTGCTGATTGACTAGAAAAGGCTAAAACTTTTCTTTAGAAAAAAGTTGTAGGTGGACTAGATGTCTCGCCGCGCACCCCCCCCCCCCCCTCTTGTGCATTAGGATGGTTAATTGTCAACAGTAGGCCCCGCTTGTTCATGATTGAGCGGAAGTAATCACCTGAGTATATTGCTTTAAGGTCTGAGCTGCAATGAATATGTCTCTTCTCATTTCAGTTATAGGTGGGTCAAGTTTCTAGTAACTGGTGGAGAGTAGCAAGTATCATTGTGCCTGTTATGCTAAACAAAGCACTAGCTTCGTATATAACACACACTCAATTCTCTCGGATGACTGAAAATAGGGTCGAGTTTCTAGTAACTGGTGGAGAGTAGCAAGTATCATTGTGTCTATTATGTTAAACAAAGCACTAGCTTCGTTTATAACCACTCAATTCTCTTGGATGACTGAAAATAGGGCTGGTTGACGCTGGGTTGCCTTGTTCTTAACCCTTTTTTTTAAAAGCAATAAAGGTCCCCAAGGAATGGAGCATCAGCCAAGCTGAAATCTATCACCACTTAAACTTCGGAATTCTACGTAGTGTATGGACCAATCAGAGTATAATGGAGTTATTGTGATTTGAGCCTTTGTTGGGAGCAAGTCCTGAGTCTTAGGCACAGTCTGTACACCACTAAGCCACCACCTCTAGTAACGTGTTGTTCGTAACTTAACTGCTGGCTAGAAGGGCGAAAGCTTTCACTTTTGTGGCATTTTGTCATACAAGAAAGATGTGAATGCGAGTCGACTAACAAGAGTCATCGATGCGCTAAGTAAACGGTTCCAGATTGTTTTTTCTTTACCTTAAGTATGCATCATAGATTTTCCCCTTTATTTTCTGCCGGTCCTTCGATCAGAGTGAGCAAATGCTACCGACATACCATAGAAGACAAACTGCACGTTGGTATAGATACGTTGGTCAAAATGAGATGGAAAAGAAAATCTGCCAAAGCTTCCATTGAGACACTGAGAGCATACTGGGAGACCCAAAAGCATAGCACGCAGACATATGGGTCCCTTGAGGGATGAAAAAGCCGGGGACCGTGGGGTGCATGCAGGGAAAGAACTTGAGTGGTCATGAGTGGCTTCCCATGTGCCAATCCATCTTACCTGCTTGTACCTCAATCACTCTCTGTCTCCTCCTATCATCAATCTTCCTACATGAGAGGTACCAGCAACTTCTTTTTTCTAGGTGCGCTATATTCCTTCCACATCAAATTAGTGTTAAATCTTCAAAGCTGGATGGTTGTTAGTTGCATGACTGGATCTAATCGACTAATACCCTGTCACAAATTAGGCTGTGATTGATGGTAAAGGGATAAGATTTCTTCTGACAGCAAAAAGGTTAATTATGGTGTGTTGTAATTGAAGAAAGTTTGTGTTTTTTCGAACAGTGCCCGACTGGCTGGAAAAGATTCAGTGTGTTTTGTCTGTGGGGGAGTGGTGGTGCCCGAGCTTAATATGGGGTAGATACTGATAGCGGCAACAGAGCTACTGCATTAGCAAAACAGAGACGAAAGCATTGGGGAAGCAAGAATGGTGAGATGCCTGCCCATGTATGAAATATGCCAAAGAAAATAGTTACCCAAAAGAAGAAATACATCCACGAATATTTTCGGCTAGAATTGGATTGCCGTATTGCACTTGTTTGTACGATCTGTTTTAGTTGTATAAATCCCCTGTCACTCTCGTCTGCTCTTTTTGTGTCTCGTATATCTCTTTCTTTTCTGCATTTCATCTCCATGGCGGTTTACGTTCAGAAGAACCAAAGAAATGGAGCACAAAGAAGTGTAGTAGGCTGGTAAGAACAGAGCTCTAACACTGCAATAACTTGGAAGTATAACTGCAATCTCAAATTTGAAGATCCTGCCAAAAAAAATGGAATGCTAGAGGTTCACCGTGATATATGATAAACAACAAGCCCAGAATTTAGGTATCTAAAAATAGCAGCAGATCCTTGAATAAGAAGCTGGTTTCCTCAATTTGAAGCTATGAGTATTCTTTTACTGAAGTTGTCATGATATGACAGGCTTACTTATCTTCTTCTTGTAAAATAAGCGCGTGGTAGTATTTTCATGTCACTCAATGCATTTGCATGTTAACCAAACTAAGATCCTCTACAAATTTCTATCCAAATCGGATAGAGATAGACACTACACTTTGCAATGCTGCTCTTATCTGCCTATGTAAAATTTTGGACAGCATGAGTCTTATAATAGAGTTTGCTTATTGTGTGTCTCTCTCTCCGAATTGCATGGTCTGATTCAGGTAGGAAGTAATGAAGTTACAGAGGATTTTAATCCCATATTAGATAAAATTGTATGCAGAAGATGCCTTGAGCACATTTGGCTGCAAATTTGCCACTTCTTTACCTAGTAGTATAAGTTTAAAGTTTTAGAAACTCTTTCTTTGGCAGAAGTTGTTTGGGAGTAATTTTCTTTGACAATACTGAATTTGTACAGATTCCATGCAATTATCAAGCAGGACTTGGGGGTTTTTTTTATGCAAATCTGAATCAAAAAGGAAAAGAAAAGAAAACTTGGTTGTTATAGACAGGCAGGAAAAGTTTCTAAAGGTGCTTTTTCTTTCTAGTGGTAGTTACTCTCTCTCTCTCTCTCTCTCTCTCTTTCTCTTCCCAGTCTCTTCCCTTTATTCACGCCGCTCTCACTTCCAATCTCACACTTCTTTCCTCCACTGCTGAAACGAGAAAACAAGAAGAAGGCTTTTCTACCTCTCCCTTCCATTCCGATTGCTGAAACAGAATAAAAACGAAACCGTCCTCTCTTCTTTCTCTCTTAGACACCAAGAGGGAAAATGTCTGAGTTCTCTTTCTCAAGCACCTCCAAGAAGACAGAATTCTCTAGTCTTCTCCTCTCTAACTTGTACCATTTTTGCTTCTTCGTTATCTCTCACCCCCTTTACTTCTCTTACTTCGTCTTCTTTTCACCCTACCTTCTCAAGCTTCTCTCTTTCCTATCTCCTCTCTTCATCACCACCTTTCTCCTCCTCCTTGTTCTTCTCACTGTCTCCCCCGACCTTGTCCGGCAACACTCTCACGTCTCCGAATTGTCAGAATCCGGGGCAGGGTTTCTTGTTGGCACATATCATGCTGTTCTAGAAAGATTACAGCCTAAAGTTCTAGACGATGAAAATCATGAGAATTTTCAACAATTTGAGGAGCTTGAAATGTACAAGATTGTGTTCGACACGTCCACATTGGGAATTCGAGAGGAACCGGAGGAAGTGTTGGAGTTGGAAGTTAAAGAAATTTGCTCGGAATCATATCAAGTACTGGTTGACAAGAGTTTGGCTGCTGGAGACAATTGTACAACTGGTTTGGAAGCTCTAACTAGCAATTCAGATGCGCATCCGGTTGAGACGAGACAGCCGGAAATCACTCAGCAGATTACGGGAGTGAAGAGATTAGTTTGCTTTTTCCAAGAAAAGAATGAATTGGAAACTATGTCGGGTGTAAAGGAAGAGAAAGAAGTCAACCAACTAGGCGCAGAGTCCTATAAAGTGGAAGAAACAAAAGAAAAACCATCCGTGATCAGAAGCGGATCCAAGGCAATGTGTAATGAGGTAAATGATACAGCACTCGGCACTAAATATAGTGAAAAGCTTGATCCCAAGATGAGGGTAAACTCCCTAAGAGAAGGTGCAATTCTTGAGAGTCCTAATAGTGACTGTCCTGATGGAGAACATACTTCACAAGTGATGGAGAATTCTCAAGCAATATTGGGTTCCAGTGCTCTTGGAAGCTTTGGTTCAATGAGGAAAGAGAAGGAGTGGAGAAGGACACTGGCATGCAAGCTCTTCGAGGAGAGACACAATGTGGATGGAGCTGAAGGTATGGATTTGCTATGGGAGACATATGAAACCGACTCAAACAAGACGCAGGCGAAAAGCAACACGAAGAAGGGAAAGAAAAGTGGGATTTGGTACAACGAGGATGATGATGAGGAGGAAGAGGAAGACATTGATGGGCAGTTGTGCTGCTTGCAGGCTTTGAAGTTCTCAGCAGGGAAGATGAACTTAGGAATGGGAAGGCCTAATCTTGTCAAATTCTCCAAGGCCCTGAAAGGGGTAGGATGGTTGCACCAACTCGGCAGGCATGGAAAGAAGGGATACCATTGAATGAGATTTTTGCTCTGTTATCTTGGCAATAGAAAACAATGTACTGTTTAAGAACCACAAGTAAATATTGCCTCTTGTTTCAAGCTTTGTGTTTTCATCCCTTCAATTTGGGGACAATGTGCCTTGTAAAAACAAATATCTCTTAACTTGGGTCATAGAGAAGAGCTTTCTATGTAACTGTCCCAGCTTAAAAGCAGCAGCAATGGCTAGCATTCATCTCACCTATTGCCTTCTCCCCACAGCTTGGATCATCCTGCTTCCTATGCATATGTAGGTGAGCCTGGGTATGACATTATGGTCTAAAGTTCTACCAGACCAAAGTCCTTCACATTGAATAATCAGCAATAAGTGTGATAGATGATGCATTGCAGAGATAGGCTCCATCTTTACAATAATGTTGCTAGGGCCCTTCAATTTTATAATGTAAGGGGGTCATGCTGGGCTTTTTTGCGGGACAACCAGGTAGGTGTTTCACCCAACTGCCGTAATATGATGTTTGGTAAGCTTTATTAGGTATTATCTGCGCTCATATAGCGGGAGCATCCTAGGCAAAACCAAGCTGTCAGGTTTCTTTTCTCTGATCTAAAATTCAGTTTAGGGATACTTGTGATTCCTTGACCGAATGAAATATTTGAATTTTAGGACTCAATTCTTTACAATTTTGCCTAAAACTTTAATACTTAATATGTCTATCTCTATCCGAATTATAGTATACAATGCAAGTGGCGAATTGTAGAGAATTTTGATTCTAAAATTTATCTATCTTAGTATTTGCTTTCAAAATTTGATGAGTAAGTTCATACTAGCAATCACGACTATGATGTTATATTTGTTAATCTTTATGTTATTCTCTATGTTATTAGCTATTAGGGCCGACTCAAGGGTAAGATAACTTAGGCGGTGGCCTAAGGCCTCACCCTGAGCAAGGCGCCATAAAAAGTAAAAAAATGCTAAGAAAAAAAAATTATATCGTGAATGCATTGTCTTTTTTTCCACGAGTGGTATGTTTCTCTTAGATTTCCTAATTTTTTTTTTCAGATTTCTAAACTTTGTTCAAAAGAAAAAATGCCCTCTAAATTTCTTAATCGTGCAAGTCATGGGACCTTAATGTCATATACGAGGGCCTCTAAAATAGAATTGCCGGGGCTTTTGAATATTTTACATTGAATTTAATAATTTTCAGATAATTTTAAATATTTATATTTAAATTTTATATAAAAGGCCTACTGCCTTAAGCCCTGGTTTGGTTTGGGCCGGCCCTGTTTGCTATATAGGAGAAAACATTAAGAGGCCGCCTACATGTTTCGATTCCACGAGGATTTTGTTGGCTCGGTCCAAGAAAAATTCTCAATTTTTACCAACGGAAGTTGGGAAGCTTTGAAGCTAGCGTCCTCCATAGACATTCGACACAATCAAACGTCTCTATATTTTCATACACAAACAATCTATATGCTCCATGACTCATGTTTTATTTGAAAATTTAATAAATTTTTAGTGGCGATGTGAAAATTGAGATATATTAGAGCTTTATTAGATTTTATTAAAAAAGTAGTGAAATTTTTGAAGTATATTTGATAGATTTTGAATTTTTAGTTTTATGAAAGTTGTTGGGAGAGTAAAGAAAGAGATCATTTTATTGAATTTTTATGCTTATTTTGGTGAAACATGAGATGATGTTCATCTAACAAGATGTTTATTAGATTTTGAAGTTTTATGTTTAAAAAAAAAAAATTAAAATTAGAACGAAAAATTTTCGAATAAGAAAAATTTTGAAAAAAAAATAAAAAATTCTCTAATGCAATCATGAGTAAATTTCAGAGAGAACACTTGACATGCAGCCACTATAAAAATCTTTGCTTTCAGCAGCCTTCCGTCAGATAGTGTTGGTTGGTGAAACCCCAATGTCTAATAGAATTTCTTATTCACTTTCTTACAACAAAGTCAAAATTCCTTAATGTAAATCTACCGGTCGAAATAGAGAGTCTAGATAAATTAAGATAATACCAGATATGAAAAAGGTTCGAGATAGGATCTGTAATTTAAATTTGAAAAGTATAACTAAAATATCATAGGAAATTAAAAATGAAGTTAAGCCCCTAAAAAGGAATTACCTTAACTTTTTTTTTTTTTTTAAAAAAAATCTTTTATATAGTCTGATACCACTACCTCTTTGGTCTAACAAATTATGGGAAACAAGGAATATTGCTAAAAAACAAAATTCAAAGAAAAATCTATTTTCTCTCTCCATTCTCACCAAATCTAATGATTGCCGGTTAAAATTGTGGGTGATCAAAAATTTGATTTATGAAAAATGGTAAAAAAATGAAAAATTAGATAATTTGAATGAATTTTTTTATATGTATTATAATGAAAAGATATGATTTAATCTCAAAAGATTGGTTTGAATAACTGAAGTCTAAGAATGTGCTAAAAAAAAGAAATAATTTTATAAGAGATTGATTATTTTATAGTTATTTTATTAAATAAAAAATTTTAATGTATCTAAAATTTTGAAACTTAAATACCACAAATTTTGGCCTGAAAACACTAGCCATAATAACAAAGCTGGGATACTAATTATTATATTATATGTTTTTTCTCAATACTATTCCTCATGTGATGCCAACCGACCGACAATCACGGAGAAGCACTCACTTGAACATTCATGCCCAAATAAAAGCTCATTAATAAAAGGAAAATTTATAAATACTACACTAGATTTTAATGACTTTTTAAAAAACTCACTGAGTTTTAAAAAATTTTAAAATGCTCACTAGGTTTATCATTTTGGTATAAAAACTCACTGAACCCAACGCCGTTAGACCGGTTTAACGGAAAATTCATCCCGTCCAATCATACTGTGACATGTGTCCTTAAATAAATAAAAAATTTAAAACTAAATCTAAAATTAATAAAAAAACATAATTAATTTTAAAAAAAAAAATTGAAAGGATCAGGTCCTCGATCTTTTCACGGTGGAGGGGGAATCCCCCCTCCACCTTTGGCCGCCGGGGGAGGAGGATCTCCCCCCCTCCACCTTTGGCCGCCCAGCAGGCGAGGGCGCCCCACCCGTCGGTGACTGGGTGGGGGTTGGGCGACCTCCCCAAGGTGGGGTTGGGGGAGATCCTCCTCCCCCGGCGGCCAAGGCAGAGGGGGGATTCCCCCTCCATTGTGAAAGGATCGGGGACCTTTCAATTTTTTTTTAAAAAAATTAATTATGTTTTTTTATTAATTTTAGATTTAGTTTTAAATTTTTTATTTATTTAAGGACATGTCACAGTATGATTGGACGGGATGAATTTTCCGTTAAACCGGTCTAACGGCGTTGGGTTCAGTGAGTTTTTATACCAAAATGATAAACCTAGTGAGTTTTTGAAATTTTTTAAAACTCAATAAATTTTTTAAAAAGTCATTGAAACCTAGTGTGGTATTTGTAAATTTCTCTTAATAAAATTAACAAAAACGAGAATAAAAAACAAGAAAAAAACAAAAAACCATATTATTTTCTATTAAAAAAAAAAAAAAAAACCATAGTGTACTAAGTGGAGCGAAGAAAATCCCGCGTCATGGGTCACTGCCAGTTGGCACATAATTTTGTTTTTAAGAAGTCCCAATCCCTCTCTCTCTCTCTCAGAGACTCTCCGCGTAGGAGACAGCAGTAAAAAACACTCTCAGGGACAGATACAGCCATACAGGCACACACAGAAATAACAATCGTTTATCGAATTGGCGAGAAGGGTCACGAAAATGCCGAACCTTCGAACCGCGCGCTCTACGGAGAGACTGAACGGAGGGGGAGGACCGATCCGGAGCTTGGGTTCCACGTTCAGAATCTTGGCCTCCGCGATCACAGCGGCTATCTGCCTGTTTTTCACTCTCTCTTTCCTCTTCACTTCCCGCACCGACACTTCCGACCTCCACCACATCGTTAGTGTCCTGCTATCTCTCTATATCTATCTCTCTTAGATCTGTTTCCCTGGAAAAAAGAAATTATCCCCAGGGACGAGCAGATTTCTATGGTATAGGCTTACGGCGTATGAAAGCCTTTTTTTAGTTTTGTTAATTTTTTTTTTTTTTTTAACTGAAGTGGGCGAATTTCTTTCCCTGAATTAGGATTTTAACATTTGGATCTTATCATTCCTGATTCGCCACAAGATATGCAATTGACACATTAGTTTTTTCTTGAAAAAGAATTCTTTTCCCCGAAAGAATAGATTCCTTAGAACTTTTTTTGTTACTTTCTTGAACAATAATGTTGTAATGTGAAAGCTAGTGGAATTATTGGAAATTGTTAGAATTGAAACAAGCAGTTACTTACTTGGTTGATTTCCGTGTACATTAGGGTTTCAATTCCGGTTCATATGGGTTGGGAATTACTAGAAGATCCGTACTCGCGCTCAAATCGGACCCGCTCAAGCCGCGGCTGGACCAGATCCGGAAGCAAGCAGACGATCACCGCTCATTGGCTTTGGCTTACGCCTCCTATGCTCGTAAGCTCAAGCTCGAGAACTCTAAGCTCGTTAGAATTTTCGCTGATCTCTCCCGAAACTACACCGATCTTCTCAACAAGCCTTCATACCGTACTCTCTTTGAATCCGACGCTCTTTCCCTGGACGAATCAGTTCTGCGGCAATTCGAGAAGGAAGTGAAGGAGCGAATCAAAGTGACACGACAAGTGATTGCGGATGCCAAGGAGTCTTTTGATAATCAGTTGAAGATCCAGAAGTTGAAGGATACGATTTTTTCTGTGAATGAGCAGTTAACCAAGGCAAAGAAGCAAGGAGCTTTCTCGAGCTTGATAGCAGCAAAATCAATCCCAAAAAGCTTGCACTGCCTTGCAATGCGATTGATGGAAGAGAGAATTGCTAATCCAGAGAAGTATTCAGATGAAGGGAAGCCATCTCCACCAGAGTTTGAGGATCCAAAGCTTTACCATTATGCAATTTTCTCGGATAATGTGATTGCAGCGTCGGTTGTGGTTAATTCGGCAGTGAAGAATTCGAAAGAGCCCTGGAAGCATGTTTTCCATGTTGTGACTGATAAGATGAATCTTGGGGCGATGCAAGTTATGTTCAAACTGAAGGAATATAATGGAGCACATATTGAGGTGAAGGCAGTTGAGGATTACAAGTTCTTGAACTCTTCGTATGTGCCAGTGCTTCGGCAATTGGAGTCTGCAAATTTGCAGAGGTTTTACTTTGAGAATAAGCTGGAGAATGCAACAAAGGACACCACGAACATGAAGTTTAGGAACCCAAAATATTTGTCGATATTGAATCACTTGAGGTTCTATTTGCCAGAAATGTACCCGAAATTGCATAGGATTTTGTTTTTGGATGATGATATTGTGGTTCAGAACGACTTGACGGGGTTGTGGAAGATAGATATGGATGGCAAGGTGAATGGGGCTGTTGAGACATGTTTTGGGTCTTTCCATCGATATGCACAGTACATGAATTTCTCACATCCTTTGATTAAGGAGAAGTTTAACCCCAAAGCTTGTGCATGGGCTTACGGAATGAACTTCTTTGATTTGGATGCTTGGAGGAGGGAGAAGTGCACGGAACAGTATCATTACTGGCAGAATCTGGTAATTATTTGTTTTTTCTTCTAGTACTTATGTGGTTTAGCATGCTTGAGTAGCATTTGGTCCAGGACCCAGAACTATTTTACCCGTTTTGGTTGCTAATTGTGATGCTCTAGTTTGAACCAATTGATCTTCGTTTTGTTGCCTTCAAAACACACGGCCTATAGTTGTCCTGGAGGTACTTTCTACTGAGCTGGTAATGATGGCAGTATATCAACACTGATAAAGGCCACAATTTTGAAACAAAAACTAAGTTTATTAAACATTGCGGTTCCATTGTCATAATTTTTTGCTTGCTTGCATTGTCGCCTGCTTGTGTGATCTTTACTGTTTCATTTATTCCAGAATCTTTTTCTTGCTCCTGTTAAGTAGTAATCTTTTTGCAGAATGAGAACCGTACCTTGTGGAAATTGGGGACATTGCCCCCAGGTCTAATTACATTTTACTCGACAACGAAGCCTCTGGATAAGTCGTGGCATGTTCTGGGACTTGGTTACAATCCAAGCATCAGCCCGGATGAGATCCGCAATGCTGCTGTGGTGCACTTCAATGGGAATATGAAACCATGGCTTGACATTGCCATGAATCAGTTCCGGCCACTTTGGACAAAGTACGTTGACTATGATCTGGAGTTTGTCCAGGCTTGCAATTTCGGTCTCTAAATAACGAGTCACAGTTTGAAGCCACTCTGCTCCAAAGAATTTGGGCTTTCTCATCACGCAGCAAGTATCCCACTCTACAGTGCTATGGATTATACGTTAACCAAAGTATTCTTATTCAACACCCAAGAATAGTTGCTTCTATCCAAGTGTAAAATACTTCTTTGTTGCGTCACTTTTAGATTCTTCTTATTGTTCATACAAGTGTTTCAATCTTTTTATGTGGCAGATCCGCAGACGGTAGTCGTTAAGAAGTATGAATTCTTGTTACAACATTCAAGTTGCTTTTAGATCTTTATTTCACACTTAAGATGTAATGAATTCTCTAAATAGTCTTCTGTTCTACCTAAGCATAAATTTTATAACATAATCAGAGCTATATTGTCTAAGCACTTTTAGATTCTTGCTTTTCGAATATGTCATTCCAATAGCTTGATACTGCTAATGCACCCTCTAGTGCTTATCTGCGTGATCTTTGTCATTCCATCAACCTCTGTAGGGCACTCGGGTGGGTTATGGGTGGCCCGTTAAACAACAGTAACATTAGGAACACCAAGCTACTACCTGGATTTCAAGCAAGAAAAACTTGTCACAATTTTCAAATGTGTTTTTTTTTTTTTTATTATTATTATTATGTACAGTATCTATTCTGAGCTGGGTTTCTTATGGTGGGCATGAGCCATTTTTCTTTTAAGAAAAAATTTGTCACTGATTCTCTTTCTCACCCCTTGTTTGGATCCAGCACTTGTATTATGGTTGATTGCCTATTAACTTTTCGTCTTGGCTGGCTTTAGGAGATCCACAGGAAATGTCATTTATTGTGTAGTTGGTTGCGTGATTACTTAGGACAGCACTTTGTGAGAAAGTCAATTTTTGACAGCGCGGCCTCTTGCAATGATTGCGCATGTGGCCTTTTTATTTGTCTTGCGAAACTTAACTTACAGCAGGAGAGCATAGTCAATGGCCGTGCAGTTTTTTTTTTTCTAAGCCAATGGCTGTGCAGTTGCTCTTATTTGTCTCACGAAACTCGTTTATCAGTAATGAGCACGGATCAAGCTACTTTCTTATATAGGATTGGAAGGGAGCATGAGAAAATAGTCAATAGTTGCGCAGATTGGCCGTTATTTATCTCAGGAGAATTTTTATGAGAATGGATCAAACTACTTTTTATATAGAATTGGAAGAGAGCATCATAAATTATTTAGAATTTAAAGATATGGGAAAATAGTCAATGGTTGCGTAGGTTGCTCCTTATCTGTCTCACGAGACCTGTTCTAAGAAATAAGAATGGATCAAGCTACTTCTTATATAGAATTGCAAGAGCACATCAGAAAATAGTCAATAGGGTATTAAAAAAAAAAATTCTCAAATTCTCAAATTCCAAAAGATAGGAAGTTTTTTTTTTTTTTTTTTTCAACATTGTTTCCGTTGGCATTAGACCTTGGTAATGATAAAAAGGTCTGTTGGCAGAAGAAAGGAAAATATGTACAGAAGAGATAAGATTTACTAATTCCATAAATTGATTACGCACCAAGGTTTTATTTATCATTAAAGAACTTCATTTGTTGTTATGATAATTCTCATGATTTGTAGATCTTGAATTGTTGTAATTTTTTTTTTTTCAGAGTGATATTTTGTTTGTAAGGATATCGAGTATAAGGTGGACAACTTGCCAACAAAATTAAAAGTTACATTTTTTTAAAATATTTTTTCTTCCTTTTTCTAACAATTAAGTTTCTTTTCCTATTTAAAAAATATAATAAAATCTCAATTTTAAGTTTGAACCACGAAAATAATCACATTAAATTCTGAAAATTATCAAAATTCATTTGTATTCCATGTATCATAGTATCCATCTATCAATATTATGGTATATAGCATATTTTTTACATATTTCAACCTAGCATCTTATTGGAAAATGAATATTAATGTATTTTAATAATTTAAAAACTAAATTTTGTGAATTTTTAAAGTTTAGACAGTAATTGAAATTTGGTAGAAAGTTGGGGCCAATTCTTATTTTGATTTGAACATTTTGAGTTCACGTTAGTGTTCAACGATGGGAGACAGATGGGCAACCTCGGTCACGTCAATAATGATCAAAACACTGATTCCAGATCAACGGTACAGGATGAACAGTTATCCACTAGTATCCAAATTCAAATCTATAGATCTCGCTAGGACCAGGTAGGTGACTAAATTCTCCTCCTCCCCTCCAATCCACGGACCTCGCTTACTCGCAATCCCGCTCTCTAGACTTATCTCTCTCCCTCGACGTTTCGATCTCGATCAATTGCAGGTACGAACCCTAGAGTTTTCTTGTTTCTTTGATAGTTTGTCGATGGTTGTTTCTCTTTTGAATTATGAGATTTGGATAATATCTAGATCTTATTCCATCTAAGCTCAATAACGTAGACTAAAGCAAAATGTAAGAAAAGTGTCACTAAAGCAAAATGTAAGAAAAGTGTGAAATCCGATTATTTGTGATTTAGCTGATTGATCGGAGTTATTTTATGTATCTGGTATTTTTGTTTTGTTCTGCGGAATGGTAAATCGTTATTTGGGTTCTTGTCAGTTAAGGAATATGCGAGGGATTTATTTTTTTGTTTTGAGTTTTCCCTACGATTATCTTGCGGCTGGTAGATGACTTATGAATTGAGGAGTTTTATTATCTCTAGCTGATGTAGAATTTTTGGGAAATTAGTTTTGCATGCTTTACCCTTTTTCTCCTGAGAATTGAAGATTGCTGGTTTTACGACTGTCCTTGTTGATAATGTTTGGCATGGCTTGATTTATACAAAGGGTTGTAGAGAAGTTAACTTTTGTGCATTGTTTGTTTGAACAAAATTTTGAGCGAAGGCAACTTGACTTATGTTTGACATTGATCAATTCTCTAATTTTTGCCATGTTTGGCAAACTGAAATTAGGGTGGGGTCTTGATTCCAAGAACGGTGCTGCAACAGGTCCTGAAATTGATTTCGCCAAAACCACAGGTATTTTATTTATTTTTCCCTAGCAAAACGTTAAAGCTAACAAATTGTGTGCTGTTGCAGCTGTTTGGTTGAGTGGTGCGAGTTCATTATGTCAGGCGTGGAGGATGTCAAAGAGCAGGAACGGGTGGATGGAGAGTCTGAAAAATCCATGCCATCATCTCAAGAAGAGGTTTTGTTCGTATACTGGATTTCCTTACATGCTTAATTTATAATTGAACCTATATTGTGTGCTTGGAAAGTTTTTATTCCAAGGATATGCATAATTGCTGCCATTTCTCAAACCTTATGGTTAACTCATTCTATGATCTATGTAGGAGGTAGTAAAGAAGAAATATGGGGGAATAATGCCCAAGAAACCACCACTAATTTCTAAGGTGACTCTGGTGTTGAACTTACATATTGCTCTTGACTGGGTTGGGAAGAGACATCTATTTGAGTTGGTTTTGATCTAAGTTTTTGGATTTGATATCAGGATCATGAACGTGCTTACTTTGATTCTGCTGATTGGGCTTTGGGAAAGGTATTTTGCACTTGAAGTTTACTGGTCATTGACAGCAGTGGGGACACTATAAGCTAAATAACAAGTATTTTTATGCTTTTAATGATAACAGCAAGGTGTAGAGAAGCCCAAAGGACCACTTGAAGCCCTTCGGCCCAAATTGCAGGTAGCAATCTAATTTAACTTGTCTTAAGATTCTTCTTATGTATGGTCACGGTCAAAAATCTGTAAACATTGCTTGTGACTACTTGTCAGATTGCATAATCAGTATCGACCTTTTGGCTGAGGCTGTAGTGGAGCTCTGGTTAATGTATTTTCTGACTAGGGTTTAAATTTGAATTCAGTCACTTCCCTGCTTTTTGTTAGTGCAGAAAATTTTTTAAATGCCTTGAAGATGCTATAAGTTCCAAGCAGCCCAATCAATTAGGACAATTCATTAAGTCATGGATCCGAATTTTCATTTAAATGAGCTTGAGGCATGTAATTATCTCCAACCAGCTCCCATAACTCAAGTTGGACCTTGAATGTTGGGTGGAGCTGGAATTACGAATACTAATTAGTTAATTAGGCCAGTCATTCCTTAGAGGACCTAGAAAATTAGGACCCTTGTTTGATCCATTTGTGCCTCTTACATTTAGAGCACCTTAAAAATAATTTGACTGAATGATCTCTTTGATTTGAAGTTATTTACATATTGGGTAACAACCCGATTACATGATAAAATAGGATATTCAAATTGAAATTTGAATTACATAGATAAGATGATAAACTAGCTAATAAATAGATAACTAACTAGATAAGATAAGCTTATCCTATCCAATCTATACAATAGATCACAAACTATTTAAATACACAGCATAATTACAAACTAGGATAAGATAATATCCTAGAGCCCTTGGTACTCTGGAAGTCCTGCGGAACCCTAGTTAGAATTTAGGTTTCTGAACCCTATTTTGATATAGGCAACAAACAAGTGCAGAGGATATTGGGTTATTTACTAATGAAGGTGAAATATGTGCCATTATTTTACATGGACCATATTTTCTAAGATAGCGTGAAGTAATTGTTGGATTAATTTGGTTTCATCAGTTTGTGGAAAATCCCCACTGAAGCTGAATGAACCCCTTGGTGCTTCAAGTTTCATACCAAAGCAAACCATAAACGTGGAAAAACCAATAACAATGCTTGTTGAATTTGTTGGGTTTAGGGCTGTGCTTTTCAGATTTCGGGTCGGGTTTCACCCACTCTGAACCCGACTCGATCGGGGCAAGGAAAATGAAACCTGACCCCAACTCGGAATGACTCTTGAACTCGAGTCGCCCTGGGCAGATCAGGTTCGGCTCGGCTTGGGGCCGGGTTTCGTTGTGTGTGTGTGTGTGTGTGTGTGTTATTTTTCATTATATTATAGGCCCAAAACATTCTAGGCTCTAATTTTTTTTAGCCCAATACTATATTTTTTGAGAAATAATGCATAGACTTGAGATATTTGGGTCAGGTTTGGGTTTTTCGGAATGTGTTTAACAAACCCGACGTGACCCGAATCTTGTCGGAAATGCATCCATAAAATCCGACCCTGAATAAAGCCAATCTGTCCGGGTCGGGGTTGGGTTTTTTGCGCAGCCCTAGTTGGGTTGGTCAAATGGTTGGTTTGAATGCACAACCCTAGTTCCACTCTGCCATATCATCCTTGCTGTGATACCATATACAGCTGCTAACATTTGAAATGAGTAAAACTTTTCGTTTGTTTTGAAAGTTGGATACTGCTCATTTCCTGTTTTACTTGGTGCTTTATATGGTTATGATACAGCCAGACAACAGTTAACATAGGTTTTATTAATATCCAGCTGATTGTTCTTTTTTGAAATGTTTATGCTGCTTATGACTAATTACATTTGGTTCTCTATATGATGTAGCCCACACAACAGCAAACAAGATACCGGAAGTCTCCTTATGCTCCATCAGATGGTGAAGGTATGTACAACTATTACATTGATACTTGTTACACCAAAGCTATTGATCAAATTTTATTTATCAATTACATTGGGTAGTTATACCTGCAAGAATACAGAAGTCCGTAGTACTGAATTGGGTTGAATTCAGAGGGATTAAATTATGTGATAAAGAACCATGAATAAAATAATTAAAAAAATATATAGAGGAATTGTTTTGTTGATTGTTGAATTTGACTTTTAGATTGCACATAAATAAAAAGAAAATAATGGATGAAAACAATAAAGAGAAACAACTAAGGTTTCAAGGATTCATTTAACAATTTGTGATGCCTTTGATTGGTTATACTCAATTGGATGAGAATGATTATTCTCTTCAATCGGAAAATCTAACAATAAGCCCTGCAAAGATATTCATATGATAGGATTTATGAATAATAAATGGTTTGATTATAAAGCCTTAATTTCACATCATAGGGATTCTTGAAGTATTCAATGTATTCAAAAATCACAATGAATCAATAGGAATGTATAGATGAGAAATTAATCTAAGATTATAGAACCATTCGATTAAACATAAATCAATTTATTACCTCATCGACGATCAAAATAGCATCACAAGCTATTAAACTTCACCTTTAACCTTAGCAAGAGAGTTCTAGCCTGACATCTTCACAATGAAAGCCATGAATTCTAGAGAAAAAACGTCTAACTAGAAAAGCAACAAAAGTAAAAAGTGAAGTCTTTCAATGCTGTGTTCTCCATCCACCTTTAACCTCCTCTTTGAATGCATTTCTCACCCTCCAAATGTGTGAATCTTGAAATCTTCATGAAATCAAAAGTTGTAGATAGCTCAAGAGCTTTCAAACACTGTAAATATCACATTGGTTGGATAATTAATGAATTAGTTGTGAATTTTTCTGCTAAAAACGTCCAGATACCTGGACCTCTATCTTGATTTTAAATTGCTTTCTTGAGTTCAAATGTTGTATCCCTCTATCTAATCCCACGGAACTGGCATGAACAAGAGTCCTACAAGCTCTCATCTTTTCATTAATTGAATAGGATCTAGTGATTAAAATCACGTGTCTTTCAATTTAATTACAATTTCTGCAAAGAGATAAAACATGTATGTATTAGAACTCTTTCTCTAATAAAACACATCGATCAAATTTGATTAAAAATCAAATGCTAGTTTCATGAATTAACTGAAAATGAGCATGAATGTCTAACAATAAAGTAAACTGTCCCACAATTAACACTTACCAATACTGATAAATGATTAAGCTTTTATGGCCTTTTTGAATACTGTTCCATGCAATATAATATTTCCCCAACGAAAAGAGATTAACCCTTGTTCTCTTTCTGTAGATGGGGGAAGTGCTCCACCAGAGGATGGGACTACCGACGTATGAGACTGCTGGTGGTCTTTCAATCTTGTGAGGACTGCGGATTGTTATTCTGTACCTACATAGGTACTGAGTACTTTTTATGTTCTCCGAAATAAAAGTGGGTGAAAATGTTTTGTTGCGAGCCTCAAGGACCAAAGAACAATGATATTGCAGTCGAGATTTATGAGCATTTCGTTTCTGCCGTTCCATGTGCTTTCGCACGTGGGACGTTGTCACATTATGATTTAAAAGAAAAAAAAATACATACTGGTGACTAGCAAGATAATTTTCATTTATTTTTATTTCGTTGCAGTGTTTCCAATAATCTAGGTGTCTGTCTGTACTATTTAAAGTGAAACAGATTGTTTTCATCTTATATGTGAGTTGAAAAAATGGTTTTACATTATACAGCGAAAATTGGTTGCCTCACCGGAGGCATTTTCGTTTGCCCGTTTTCCCATTCTGTATCAACAACTGACAGTGGCTATGCCCGCCTCAATTTTCTGCATTCGGTTCTTTTTTCTTCAATGACACCGCAGGGTCGAAAGCATCCGTCCCTTATTCGAAAGCAACAGAAGCACATGGAAAACCCAGAAAACCTCCTACCACAACGAGCGTCTTTGCCCCAAAGGCTCCAATGTTTGTTCAATGTATGAACTCAAAATTTAAAACACTTAATCACGGAAAATAGTTCTTTCTCAGACACCTAAAACTGCTTAGATTAATGGAAGTAACATGGTTTACTACATAAGCCTTTCTGGCAGATTAAAAAAAAAGGCATCACGATGACCTATAGCCGATGCATACTCTAATTCCCAGCAACAGCGCCTCAAAATTTAACGGGGGGAAAAAAATTGGCCCAAACGGCACAGACTCTCTTGGAGGATGGATAGGACATACTGGATTAAACATTTAAAATGATTATCCACCCAAGAACAAACAAATAAAAAGCATGGACAAAATATTAAAGCGATTTTTGTGCAGCTCATTCTGAAAAAAATCCAATCACTTGATAAATCCACCAAAAAGCTTCACCTCCTATTCTCCCAGCAAAGTATGGTTCGTTAGGCAGTAGCAGGTATCCGTGGTGCTGTACTTCTGGCTGCAGCATTAACAGCCACTCCACCAGCACGATTAACACGCCCACCATTGTTACCGGTGTGATCAGCCCTCTGATATCCATCTCCGCGGCTAGCAAACCCGGCTCGATTGCCACCCCTGCCGCCAAACTCGCCCCTGCCGCCAAACTCACCCCTGCCGCCAAACTCGCCCCTGCTGCCATACTCGCCCCTGCCGTTAAAGTCACCCCGGCCATAGCTCCTGCCACCTCCGTAGCTTCCATTTCCACGGCCCCTTGCACCTTCATTCCTATATCCAGCTGGCCTTCCAGATGAAAATCGTCCCTTGCTGTTCCCTGGATATGAAAAATAGCCACCATTAAAATGTTGTCATATCAAGGTGTGAATGGATAGATATCCAAAACACAAAACACAAAGCACAAAGCACAAGTCCCCATCTGCAAATGATTCAAGGATGCCTAGGCAGTAGATTTGTAGAAAAAATATATTGCACAGGACAAAAATGTTCCATTCAATCAAAACCGCCCCCTCTAGTATGGTTAAAAGGGGTCTAACAGAAACAGTTGCAAGACCTATACACGCTCCTCCTACAATCTCTTTCTTATTGTGATACATAATTTATTTCTGTCATCTAACTCGCACATTGCAAGACCTAGGCTGCATTTTACAAAGAGAAACATTTTCCCTTGTTCTGCTACGAAGCAAATAAGATATCAGATGTCTCTTATCTAGTTCCTAAAAGAACTCACCCCACCATATACGATATGTATTACTTGGGAAATTCAATCTACAAATTATCCCCCCCCCCTTTTCTTTTGTAAAGAAAACTCTCAAACAAGTGAAAATTCAACCACGAAACCCAACTAACCTCGACTGGTAGACCTCTTTTCCTCAACAACAGCATGGCGTCCTCCGATGAGGATGGGTGAAGCCTGAAATGTCAATTGAACTACCATTTCATGCCCCAAAACAAAATAAGAGATTTTAAGCTAATAGGAGCAACAATTGATTAAAAAATCTCACACAAATAATAAACTCAACAAAATCATTAGCAACGGGAGAGGTTGAAATTCAACCTAAACACCCATAGGAAGGGGGAGGGACTTCTATGTTTAGTAAATCTCAGGTGTACTTCAGGTGGAAAAAAAAAAAAGAATCTTGTGTGAACTATTAACCACAAAGAAACAGGCAAGACTACCAACAATCAGTCATCAATCCTCCCGAACCAGCACAACCAAATATCAATATGCATCACAAATAGCGAACATACATTATGGAAAGATTGACAACAAATATAGTGACGGGACCCAAAAATGACCCATAAAACTGAATCAGCCTCGATGAGCAGATGTAACTGCATTTATCAAAAAAGGTGTAGATGTATGGAGCGAATAAGCATCAACATGGAATGAAAGGTACACAAACTTGACCTCAATAATCACTTAGAAGAAGAGACATGAAGGGGACGGAACATTCCAACTAAAATCCAATAAATAATGACCATTGATGTCTACACAGTTAAGGGATCAGATCACAGGTTCAATGAGGATCAATTAGTTCTGAGAACTCAAAGATTTCACTAGTCTTAAAAAAAAAAAAATTCTCATAGGAGTAGAAACTCTCGTTTACTTTAGAATTAGAGTTAGGCATTTATTAAGCCATCCATTTAAAGTAAAAACTGGTTAAAATTTAGTAGGGAAAATGCAGCAATAGAAGTTGTTTTATATCATGTATAGGCAACTCTGAATTTCAATGACAGGGCATTGACAAACAAACAAATTACCATACAGATAACAAGACACTGCAGTTATAGTGGTTGTAAAAGTAATAAGTCACCAACAATAAAGGCAGATAGATGCATACAAGGCTACGGATAATGGTTGTGGTGGATTAACTATTCTGCCCATCGTGTGAATGTTTTTTTTTTTGGGTAAATAAACTATTAGCAGTAATCCCATTGTGTGAATGTTAACAAACTCCAAAAAATTGAATTTGACACGAGGGAGGGACAACAGTTCGGCTGCACAAGTTTGGTTGTATCACATGTCAGAACATTGCACTTAGTTTAACATGAAGTGCCTATGCCAGAAAGATTTCAGGAATAAAATAGCATATTTCCTTTCAACCAATAAAACAAGTCATGGCCCATCGACTTACTCAACCACAAAAAAGGAAATATGGGAGGTGAAAAAAGAAAAGGAAAGAAACGACAATAAAGGCGAAATTCGATGAACACCAGAATTGCACTTTGGAGGGCATTCAATTGAACCAACAGAATCTAGTAAATGCTAAGAAGTTTAGGATCCATCCTTTTGCTCAATCATATCAAGCACAAACAGAGAAAGGAAAAATAAAAGGATTCAGCACAGAAATACCAGATGCATACCTCGATTGCACTTTGCACTGCACTTGCTACCTCAAATTCCACAAAACCAAAGCAAAATCCCTGTTGTATTGGTTCATGGGCAAGGAAATATTAGTTTAGGAAAAAACTAGAAATAAACAAGAAGATTTGAGTTAACACTTGGACAAACCTTTTGGCTTCTGACTTGAATACCACCACTCTTAATAGGTCCAAACTTCTTGAACTCATTCTCAAGTAGGGCAGGTGTAGCATTTATAGGGAGGCCTTTTATATAGATAGAATGGCCATCAGCTGTCAACAAACACAACAAATATGTAGACAAACTAATCAGAGTTCATCCTTATAGGGGAACCAAAACAACCATGATATGGATCACCCTATGCCTAAAATAAATTATAACAAACCACACACCTTCAGATTCCTTGTTACCACCGTCTTCATCTGCATTTGTGCTGGAAACCGGTGTCGGAGACACGGGAGCAGGAGAAGGTCCAGCAGTCGCTGGTTGCTCTTGGCTCTTAGGAACAGATCTCCTTGGCACAGGAGTTGGAGACGAAAAAGGAGCAGCATTCTCCTTCAAAACCTTAACCTGGAATACCAAAATAAAGAGGTTTTTACCATACAAGGCCTTAATAAAAGAAAAACTAGCAATAAAAATTGAAACAATAGATGGGGACAATTACTATTGATTATCCCAACATGTAGTGATTTACCAGACCTGCTCTTGTGAACAAAACAAATAAGAAATAAGTAAAAAACATAGGATTTTGTTTGATGGCCACTTACAATATAGGCATAGGACTTCTTTGGCACTTCTTCAATTTTCGAGTTGGATTCAGCCACCATCTGCCATCCATCAGAAGTTTCATCAACAACCTCAGGAACTGGTGCTTCCTCTTCCTCCACAGAAGCTTGTTCATTCTCAGGGGGATTATACACTTCCTCCCCATCAACAACCCCCAACTCTGAAGTTTCTGGCTCAGTAACATGATTTTCTTGCGCGGGAGATGATTCTGCGACAAAAATTACCTCAAAATCAATTAAAAGTGCAACAAAAAGCCACACTTAAATTCCCAGCAACATTTAACATTACCAAGGTCCAAAACAAGAGGTGCTTCAACATCGTTAACGATGTCCTGGTTCCCATCCTCAACATATCTAAAAACATCATTCAGGACAAAGTAGCCTTTGTCTTGAGGTGCCAGGAAGAAAGTCTGAGTAAATTTCTGTCTCAAACTATCCTTTCGGGTCAAATAGCCAGTCACAAGAACAAGGACTCCCCCGTTGAAAGAATCTTGTGCATCCACAGTTAAGATCTCTGCACTTAGTTCACCATAATGAAGCGAGAGTATCTTCTCATTGATTGCCTAGTCAACGAAAATCAGTCAGCATAGGTAGAGGCGAGGGATCAGGTTATCAACTGATAATTTTCATCTTTTGTAGGTCAACCTACAAATACACACAACATCCAGCATACAAAACCAAAAACGCAAACAAGGCAATAAAATTCAAGTCCCTGCCGTTGTCAACTCTCCATCCGCTCCCACCTTTCTTCCTTACGCTTTTCTAGTCATCTACCATGGCGTTAGCATGAGAGAATTCTTAATCACAGAAAGCAAACAGAAAAAAAAAACCCAAACAGGCCGCAATGTGTAGGCTATAGGCCTTGGAAGATAGCTAAATTGGAAATTAAAGGGGGGAAAAATACCCATACACAACCAACAAGCACAAAGATGGAAACTCACTTCCATGGTTGTTGTGATGCTCATGGCCCCATTTTCTTCTTGACGACCGAGCTTACTAGAATCCTGGTAAAATCGGTGAACAAGCTCCGGAGATTGGTGCAAGATAAGGTAGTACTGGTGAACAAAGGCATTGCCAACCTGCATTTACCGACGAAGTCATCCAAAACCAATTAGTACCTATAAACAAAACAGGACCTCTTCTAACATTCCAAAATAGAAAACAATACATACAACATCAGCACCAGGAGGGCAAGCTGCAGCTGAGACTTCCTGCTCTGAAATCGCCATCCTTGAAATGATCTCTGAAAAGCGATTAAGAATAAAACTAATTAAAACAGATATCTCGCACCATACTAGTTAAACATAATTTAGTAGCTTAACAAAAAAGACCACTCCAATTTTCCACCAACTTTTCTCTTCCACCTTGTTATCACAGGGGAGACGTGTAATTAGAGCTAGACCTCACTGGACACTCTCCCAGCAACTTTTATTTTGTAAGCCACTCTTTCAGCAACTTGAATGCATGATGGATTGAAGAAAAAAACTACGGGCACTACATTCTAAGACAAAATTGTCATTTCCAATTATGTTTAACTGACAGGACATTCTCAGGAAAATTATCATTTCCAAAAAAATTCCAAACAAACACTACGCAGATTTCCCTGTTGTAGATATTCCTGAAATTTTTCTAAAAGACATTCCCCCGACCGTCAAGAGAAATGGAGACTCGGATGGAAACTTCCTCCACTAAATCCTTTCCTGAAACAAATGATCCCTCTAGCAACACAAACAGAAAAACCTACAGACCTTCAGCTACTTCAACGCAAGTCCTCGGCAAATTAGTTCATTAAATCAAAACCTCCGCTTATACTTAAAGTTTACCCACAAAGGTTTACGCTTCCGCAGGAACGTTTTCCCTGGAAAGAATCGCGGCCGAAAATAAACTTCAAAAGTAAACCAAGGGTTTTGCTAAGTAGTGGCGATCCAGCAGAGGATTTTTCAGTACGTGAATCTCGGCGTCTTCCTAAAGTAAAATTCTACTTTCTACAGTATTTCCCCCTAGAAAACAAACAGAGATTAAAAAAGTAACTCTCCCAAAGAATTATGGATGCGATTGGGGAAGCAAGAAGAGTACCTAAGCGAAGAGAGCGGATCGGACAGAGAGAGCGAGAGAAGGATATTCTCTGCGTCGCTCAGCGACCTTCTCTCACCTCCCCTCCCTTTTCTTTTTAGGGTTTATATCGGGGTTTGCTTGTCTGGATCTCGGAGAGGCGCGAGAGAGACTGGCGGTGCGAGAGTGTAAAAGAAGAGGGTTTTGGGGTGTATATATGAGATACAGCGCAACAGAACCGTACTGGGACGTGGGAAGAGAGAGAAGAGAGGAGAGAGGAGGAGATCTCCTAAAGTGTTGAACCAATTCTTTTCTTCGATGAATACAAAATAATAAAAAAATATATACAGATTTATTTTTCTTTTTTATCCGGCCAATAGATTTGGAGCCGTAGAAGATTCTGTCGGTCGAAAAAGGCAAATAAAAACGAGAAATTACCACAAGGAAAGTATCACCCAGATTTTCGGAACCTAATACTTTAGAAAAGAAGGAAATTGTCAAGAGTAAACATGGTGGTTTGCTTATTACGGAAGAAATTCTGGCCAGCAAAAAATGTCTAGAAAAAGACTCCCCAAAATATCATATAATGTTTCCTCTTGAAAACAACATTACTTGATCATTATCTTCAAAAATTACATTAGAGGAAGTAACATCTAACTTGATATGATCAGGATTAGATTTTAATTACCTATTATATTCGCTGTAAAAAATGGTAAGTATCAATTAAAGGCTTAAACTATATTTAACTTTGACAAATGAAATTTGTGTATTAGGTATGGATAGAGGCGGAACCAGCAAGGGGCCGCCCAGGTTGACCTCTGCAAATGATTCATTTTTTTTTAGTATGTAAATTAGCCCATTTAGTCCAGGCCCGCCCTCTTATTCTTTGGTTTTGCTTCAAGTTTCCAATTATTTCTGTTAAGCCTTTAAGGATGTTTGGAGACTGGATGGGAAAAAAAAATCTATTTTCTAACCACTTCGCCTCTCTTATGAAAATGATGGAAAATTTTACATTTTAGGAAAAAAAAAAAGCACCCACTTAGTATAGGGGAACTTTTGGCTATATTTGTTTAATCGTTTTTAAAAAAATTCACATATTATTTCAGACTTTAATAAAATTTCTATGTAATTATTGGTCTCCATTTTTGAGAAAAACAACACAAAAACTATGAAAAAAAAATTACGAAGACCCATAAAAACTCCTCTTACAAAAATCCAATAAGAATGTCTAGATGAATTAGTATGGTAGTATACATTGAAATTTTTGAAACTATTAAGAAAAACCGTATTTTAAGAAAAAAAAAAAGTACCACCCACTTAGTATAGGGGAAATATTTTTCGGATGTAATTACAGACTTGAGAATGTCACTTTTCAGTACCACCCACTTAGTATAGGGGAACTTTTGGCTATATTTGTTTAATCGTTTTTTAAAAAAATTCACATATTATTTCAGACTTTAATAAAATTTTTATGTAATTTTTGGTCTCAATTTTTGAGAAAAACAACACAAAAACTATGAAAAAAAAATTAAGAAGACCCATAAAAACTATTAAGAACGAAGCCATTTTATAATATTTTAAGAAAATGCAAACTTGTAAGATCTAATTACTACCTCTCAATCTTAACAAATAGTACGTACTTGTATTTTAATATTTTTAGTTTTTAATTTTTAATATTTTAACTCTAAAACACTTTTTTATATTATTCAGTAACGAATTATTTTTTTTATTATTTTCCTTTAGGAGTTTGTTTCCTTTCAAACTCACACGATTATTTCGAATCGTGGATGGGTTCTTTTTCGCCTACACCTCACACTCCTCAGTTTCTCCCATGCATTGACTTGTATGTTTCTATCTCGGTCTCTATCATGGAAACCAAGCACGTGAGGCACACGCGCCGCCTCGTCAACCCTGAACCGATATGGAAAGAGAGCCCGGTGCCTGATCTGTCCAGCTGTGGCGCGCATGTCCTTCTTTGGAGGCCAAAAAGGCCTAGATCTAGCCTCCCTTCTAGCCGGAGGAACCCCGAAGAGGTCTGAAAAAGAGGAAAAAGCACAGCAACTGGCCATATAAAAAGCTTGGCCAAGGGAGGAGCTCTTGCCAGTCAGATCTGCTAAGGGGGAGCGGATCATTGGTGCGGCTAGAGTGAGAAGTCGAGAGCTTCTCTCCCTAGCGAAAAAAACTAGGTTGGTATAAGGGATGACAATTTTGTTTCCGTCTTGTACGGTTTAATTAGAAATTACAGACACAACAAGTGGTTGAATAACATTTAAGATTATTTGTGTAAAATTTTTAGAATTATAAACGTTAAAAGTTTTTAATGTTTGCTTTGTTTTTATCTTTCAATTAAATCTTGCATTCCGGGTTATGCTTGTAGGCCTCTTAATTCACTCCAAAGTGTTCTCTCAATTAGATCTTTAGCACGTCTTATAATATGAATAACATATTTTTGAACAAAATTACCGTTATAACACAGTTTTGAATTTGTCTATAAATAAAAATGATTAGCAAATAACCCCCTTATACTAAAAATTTCCTGTAACGTGCATCGTTGATATTGAATTACTATGTCATAAGTTATTCTTAGATCGCAACTTAGAGAGTGAATTATAAAATTTAGCACTTCATAAATTGGGTTAATTGCCAAATAATGATGGTTTTGGGGTGTACTACAAATTATGGAAGGGTATAGTTTAGAGTGACAAAAACCAAGAATGAAAGAGAAGCAGGGGACAGGCTTTGAATAAAGCAGCAAATCTATGGCATCCAGAATATATATATTAAGCAGAGTCAGAAAAGGGCATATCACAAACTCAAAAGATGCGAGTCTCTATCATTCATGATCAGTAGAAGAGCTACTCCAACTTGAGTATGTACGTAACCCACCACCACCACCCTATCTGATTTGATTTTCCATCCCTAACCTAACAAGTAACCCCACTGTTTCTGTTCAACACCCGCAGTCTCTAAAAAACCAAAAACCTAAAAAGACTGAGGCAGAAGACTGGAAATCATCAGGTTCGGTTCGGGAGCGCGCGTCATCCAAGAGGTGAAGGAATGACGGTGATATGTTTCAAAGGATGCGAGACACCCGTGCTTCCAGCATGCTGCACGAACTCAGCTGGTGAGAATGTGCTTCCATGGCAAACGCAGATGATACTAACCTCCGATTTCGTATATCTGTACAAGAACCCAGTAATGGTTTTCCCATTTGGACCGTTCCCGGTGGTCGACACATATGGCATTTGAGGCAGAGAAGTGATGGTGTTTTGGTTCTTCTGAGCTTGTGGTTTCGGAGGCTTTCCCGTCTCAACCTTCGTTTCCTTCACCGAACAAGGGGTTGCATTGCCATTGTTTGGCAAGTGCTCGTCACTTGGTTTTGTTGCTTCAGGCATGGCTTCCTCCTTGGGTCTAGTTGGGCCAGATTGAGCAGTGTTCGATGGAAGCGATTTCTCAATATGGATTATCCCATCAAAATTGCCCTTGTTGGATTCCACGGGCTCAGAGGAAGCACTGTGTTCTGAGTGGCCCATCGTATCATTTGATTTCCAACCCTTTAATTGATGTTTCTCTGGCGAAGAGTGGCTTGAATGGCTTCTGGATTCACAAGTACCACCAATACCTGGAAAGATAAAAGGAAAACAGAATACCATTAGGGAAAAGAACCTCCCAATCCATGAGTTCAGGTAATTCTGGAAAGACTCGAGCTTTTCTCCATTAGAAATTCAAAATACTTCCCAAGTCCAGGCGAAACAAATTCGGGAATTTTCTTCCCCTACGATTTCGGGCAAAAAATTATAAAAAAATTCTGAGCGGGATCCAGCTAGTGACATAAACCACAAAGACAGTTGCCAGTTGGAGTCTATGGAGTAGATAAACGAGACCATTTGAAAAAGGTGATTGATCTTATCGGACTAAAAAAGAGAGGAAAAAAAGGAAATCTCAAGGAAAGATTCCTTGCCGCTCGAACAAAAACGTGTTTCTGACTTCTCAGATCGTCTCCCCCTCAGTCAGCAAGCCTCAGGCTCAGCTGGCATGACCTGCTTTAAAGAGAGCGTCCTGATCCGGGAATCGAATCCCCTGCCCTACCGCCAACTTGCCAAAAAAAACGAAGAAAGATCGTCTCCCGTTTCTTATAAAAAGAAATTTCTTATCCTGTCGAATTAGTCCAATGCTCTATTTTATCTATTTTTTGTTGAGAAAATATAATAGAATTACCGAATTAAAAAAAAAAACGACCATCTACCATCCTTTCCAATAAAAAAAAGGAGAAAAAAAAACCCACCGGAAAAGTGATAACGTAAGAAATAATTAGATCGGTGGGCAACTGAAAAATATATCGTTTCTTTATAAAATTTTATGTTTGATATTAAAAAAAGAAATGTATTAAAATTGATCATAAAAATAAAAAATAAAAATAAAATATTAAAACATGTTTGATAAAAATAAAAATTTTGTTAAAATTTTACAATCCAGAGTGACAATGGAAAAACCCACAAACCAAACACAAAGAGAGTTAAAAAAAAAAAAAAGTGGAAAAAAAGAAGAAGAGGGAAATAACTTTAGCCTTTAGGGGTACCTTTACGAGAGGAACTATGGTCCTCCGAAAGAGCAGAGGAACTGCAATGTGGCGACCCGGACGACGCCGTTTTTCCATTCCCGCCATCTTTCACACTATCGTGATCCGACTCGCTCCCGTTGGACAAGTTACGCCTTGGACTCTGACTTCCCTTGTACGGCCTGAAACTTTCGCAACCCGACGGCTCAAACGTCCCTCCACCAGGCACCCAGCACGGCATCAAGCTAGGAAAACCCGAGCCCCCGTTCGTGAACGGCACGTACTGCACCGGGATCGACGTGGACTCTGCCGTCGCCGACATGGCCCGCAACGGCATTGGATTGGTAAGGCCATTGTGGCGGAGGTGCTGCTGAAGCAGCATTCGCATATGCTCGTCGCTATCATTCATATTCACGTTACTGGCATAGTCATACCTCCAATCTTTCTTAAGCGCCGGCTGCTCCCCCATTTGGAACTCATTTACGGACTCTCCGTTTCTGGGTATAAACGTACCCCTTTTCTGCTGTTGCTTCTCTTCCCTCTTTCTCTTCGCTTCTTGCCTCCTTAACGCATGCATCTCCCGCTTCGTCCGCGCTTCCACAGGCTCCGCATCCCTTGAGAAACCCGGCGACACGCTGGATCTTGAAGAAGCCGGACGGTTTTCCTTCACATCCGCATGATAGCCGTCGGGTTTCGAATCAACCGTAAAACCGTACACTTTCTTCATTGGCTTCAATTTCTCTGATCTCTTGAAACTCCCTCCGATCGACAACCCTAAATCCAACTCGTCCTGATCGTCCTCATGCTTCAATCCAATCTCTGAAACCTCCACCATTGCGAGGAACTCAACCAAGTTCTTATTTTGACAGAAGTAAAAGATTCAACCAGAAGAAAGCTCGACGCTCGAACAGCCACATAGACACGATATAAAAGAAAGAAACGTCGTGGTTTGGGTTCGGATTGTGTGGAAGACAGGGAGAAAGATAGGGACAGGGAAATAGGAAGAATCGAAGCAAAGCGTAGCCCACGTGGCGGAAGCGGAGAAGTTGAAGAGGGCGGTTGGTGACAGGAAGGAGATTTTCCGTTTAATCACCTGATTATTCGCTAATTAATTGAGCTAATTTAGCGGTAACGCGTGTTTTGGATGTGCGATTAAGATAAATCTTTTACCTTTGGCTGAGGTTCGACCCCAGGGGAACACGGTTGCAGGCCCTCGAGAGACCACGTGGCGAATGGGAGAGAATAACTCAAAGTTCGACACCTGTTCGTCTCTCGCCGGCCCCATGCGTAATAGGTGTAGGTGCTGACAATCTGGAACAATGCGGCCACGTGGTGCGAGATCCTGCTGTCTCCGCAAATCTTAAGACAGAGAAAGCAAAGTAGTTGGTCGACGCATTCACACGTGTACTTTTCAACTTGGGTGGGTCCCGATTTGAATTCCCATATGCGGAGCGGGACGAGTGTGGGACCCACACGTGGGTGGGGTGGGGGTGGGGGTCCTGGGATGAGTATGACAGCCAAGCTCCTCCGCAAAGTAACAGCTTTTAAGGAAGGTGATGTAAACGGTTCGACGTGTTCTTAGCTGGGGTTGTCGTACGCGTGGCGCCACGGCTTTGGATAAGGTGGTTTTTTAGGCGTCAAGATAGGTGCGACACGTGGAAATCGCCCCCTGAATAAGTTGACGACTATTTCAGTCGCGCCACGCGAGCCTGTTGGACGGGACCCGCTCATGGACGTGGTTTTGAAAAACCCAGACTGTTGCTCGAATGATGCATGGCGGCCACGTGTAGTTCCTGGTAGAGAAAGTTATGGAAGTGAGACAGGCTATATGCATTGATGCGAAACAGACATGACCTGTCCTACTCGTACCCAGACGAGGGCTCCACGTGTTACAGCCGAAAGGATTCCTCGTGGAGTGATTTGGCAGCATACAGAAGATTATTAGAAGAGTCGTCTAAGCAAAATTATGAATTGTGATGCATGTTAATATTATAGGATGGATATGTAATTTGGTGTTTGAATTGCACGCTGAAAAAGATAGATATAATAATTATATTTTATACTATTTAATATTGGTTTATTTAAATTTTTTTTTTTTTGATAACATAGAAATCTCTTAAAGTTGGACTCGTTTGGCCCAATCCTGATATACAAATCACGGCTCACTGAACCGATCTTACAATTTAGGAAGCAGATAAGTCAAGAACTCGCCCAGCAGTAAAAAAATTCATCCCACACTCTTGAGACTCGAACTTGATACGTCAAGCCTCAAGGAGGATGTCCCTCCTAACTCCTGAGTCTTACTATGAGATTATGTAAATTTTCGAACAGCATGAGTCTTACTATAGGACCTATGTGTTGTATCTATTTCTTTTTGAATTGTATCGTGTGATTTATTCAACAAATTATAAAAAAATCCTCATCCATAATATGATAAGATCGTTATACACTTGAAGAAAGGTGTAGTTATGTATGCTTTTTGATTTTAAAAGGATGGATCAAAATTACTCTTGATAATTATTGGACATTATAAAATCTAGTTCAATCTAATAAGATCTCTAAAGCTTTCAAAATCGAGCCAAATCTTCACGCAGCCTATATCTAAGAAATGAAAAGGAAAGACATTAAGATGACAGAATCTGGGGGGGGGGGGGTGGGAGGGGGGGGGGTGGGGGGTAATTGTTGCCATTGGATGTAATTTACATCCTCAAAAGCCAATGTTGGTACGTGAAACAACGTAAATGGAAATGCTCCCCAAACCGGTTTCCTAAACTGGTATCCTCGTTACAAGCTGGCCTTGCGTGAAGCTGCAAAATGGAAAGAGAGGGGTAATTTGTATGGCATATGATGGAGCCCGTGGAGGGCAGCATAATGACACTATTGAAGATACTGAAAGAAATTCTGGAGACTTGCCTCTTTATGTAATAGTAACAGAAGTCAGCCAAGATAAACGTCTGGACTATTTCAGCAAGAAAATCAGCCAAGAACCAGAAGTACCCACTACCAACCAAAAACAGATAGCTCCCACCGGTCTCATAAATCTGCAATATGCATGCACAAGGCAACAATGTTGCATTTGTTTGTTTCCATCAGTTAAAGCCGCAAAAGAAAAAGAAAAAGAAAAAGAAAAAGAAAAAGTAAAAAAAATGGTGTATGTATTGTCTTTACTAAGACATGGTATTTATTACACATAGCATTCTAAGCAATAATGAACATCATCAGGGTGAAAACCGACCACCGAACCAAGGTGATCAGTTCCTAATTTTATGGACCGACCACCAAACCGCTCAAGCATAGAACTGGCCGGACCGACCATATTCAATTTTCAGTCAATTTCGATTCGTCTAGCCTTTCAGTACTACATTGTCTAATAGGTAGTGGAAGCGGCAATGCTAGACACTCTCTGCGGTAGAAAAAGCTTCATTCTTCCAAAAACTCTCAAGAATAATAATCTGAAGCATGATATCACTAAAACCCTGAAGCAATCATTTTCTTGCCCTTTTCAACTATGAACCATTTAATCGAATGCGAAACACGCCTTGTTCTTCTATGGTTCTACGGGGTCCATTAAAATGGTACATGTAATAGGATTATAGGAACCCCCATAATGTATAACACTGACCTGAATTATCCAGTGAGCACATGCGAAGAATCTTGAAACTCCCAGTGCAAACACAAAATGGGCTGTAAATGGTTCAATCATCTGAAAAATTGGAAGGAGAATGGAACACATTAGTGTTAATTTTGACAACTTGACAAACTGCTGGATGCAGAGAGAGGAGAGTAGCGGAAAATAAAACCTTAGCATTCTGCATCAAACGAAGCTGAGGCAGCACTGAAACAGATTCCAAATACACGCCAAATGCCCATAGGATCCGAGTCAAGCGAAAATGGATTGTAAAAGGGTGGACAAGTATGGCAAGGGCAGCACAAGGCACCACCTATCATACAACAATCAGAAGAAAATAATCATGAATTGCTTCCTCTCTGTTTTACATAGCTCTATAACACTGTGACTGAAAAAAGCATTTCTCTGTCTAACTTCTAGAAATCCTTAAGATCAAATGTGAGTCGGTATGAAGTTCCCAACCAATACCGGATGGTCCGGCCAACATCCTTCTGCCTTGAATTGAATTCTTTTCTTTTAATTTCTCCAATTGGTTCTTGTAGTTGCATTACCAAAGCAGAATGAGAAATTGGCAAATGTTTCGACTCTGTTCCACAATATTAAGAGCAGAACACACAGCAATGTCTTTACCAGATAGTATAGGGGCAAGTTGTCAAGCTCCTTGATGTAGGTTGACTTCAACTTGAATCGAATCATGTATACAACCCATGTCGTCGCCACAAGGGTGATAAGATCTAATACTGTGTGAATGTCAGCCTCCATGAAGGTGCTACAGAAGAGTCGTACGGCTAGGAACAGAGCTGTGAGTTCTTGGCTCTTCAGTGAGAGGCCTAAAGAAGGCACCAAAGCCTGATTATTGGCACTATGAATTGATAGAAACAAGCATCAAAGTAATGCAATTAACAATTCTGTTGCTAGAGTATACACAGACGATTTGACCCCATTGGACAGAGTCAGCAGCTAATTAAACAAACGGAAGCTAGAAAAAAATGAATCTAAGTTCTAAGATTTGTGTTTGAATGCTATAAAATAAAAATTCACAACCCATGAATTGCTGTATCACTTAATAGGAGTTATAATGATACTTCTTTAGATCTGTGTAGAGTGCTATATAAAAATATAAAACCCATTTTTTATTTTTTTTAGAAATATTTTCAGATATTCCCTTGTGACATGCCATGATGGTGATCAATGTATAGTGGGAACTTATTTTTTCTTTTTTTCTAAGCAAAAGGGGAAGGGGTAACTAGCCTAGCAACATTTCTTGGGCATGACCATAGCAGCACCCTTGTTGTAGAATATTCGGTTTTAGTGATAGTTATTACCTATTTGGCGAGCCCGTCACCACAACACCAGCTTGACCATCGACTAGTCCCAACCCATCTACTTGGCCCAAGGTCAGATTTTGTTTTTACAATCGATTTCAACTTATGTTACTTGAACTCTTGACATGAGACCTAGTGAATATTGAGTGGTACCAATTGACAATAATAACTTATTGGTCGGAATAAACAGAAAAAATAAAAACTAAATTGAAAAACTAAAAAGAATAGTAACACCATGAAAACAAAATAAATCAACAGTGGTTATAATGTCAGAACAACCGATCAGAGACTTGCATTAGGAATAGAAAAAGAGGAAGACATGCATCAGTACAGACATACCAGAGCAGGTCTTTTTGGTGGTAAGCTTGTAAATCAGGACGATGATCCCCGCCGCGTGGAAGGCTTCTGAGGCAACGAAGAAGTGGTTGTAATCTTTGATCGTAAGCTTCAACACCACGAAAACACAAAGAGCAAGCATTGCACCCAGACAAATCTTCACTCTCATAGACTGCCTCTCCACCCATCCCAACACCTCGTTCGCCGGCGAACTACGCCTCCTCCCCATCTCTCCGTCCCTCCCTCTTCCTCTCTGCTACAGACAGAAACTTCAATACACAAAGAAGAGACAGATAAATAACTGAAAATAACTCTTTCGATAGGGTTCTGAATCGATCCTGGATGTGGTGTGACGGAGAGAAAGGTTTTGGAAAGACACGAAGAAGGCATGCACTCGTTAGTGAAATTTATGTGGCAGTAATTTTCTTCCTACGTTGGCAGCCAATGAGACGTTGACACATAGGATTTTACTTAAGGACACCCGAATTTGGTGCCTGCTTCCCCGGTTTGGAGTTGCTGATATGGGATTTTGTAGTGTTCTTGAAGTTGTGCCATTTGATTGGTTGTGATAAAATAGAAAAGTGCTGTATTAGTGATTGTAACTCTTAGAGTACATCTTACAGAATCCTAGAATTAAATTATTCAAATTGTATTAAATCAGCCTTTACCATGAAAGCAATGGTTTTTTATCTAGAAAATCTAAAAATTGATAGTCCTGCAAATTTCATGATGATTCTTCTTTCATAATCAACTAATATCATTGCAGTGGGATTCTTTCTGTTTTTAGATTTAGATTTCTGTTTTAAACTGCAGCAAAGTATTGATCTCTGGATCCCAAATGCCCAAACAAATATTTGGTTTTCTTATTTCTTTATTACCTTTCTGAAAAGTTTATGATATCGGATAAGAGTAAATTAACACTTTTTTCTTTTCTCTTTTTGTTTTATTCATTCCACTGCCTAAGCATATAGAAGGCAATTACTGCTTGTAGTAGGCTGGTGATTAGTCAATCTGTAAAGCTATCCTAATAAGAATCTAAGTAGGAAAACCATGCAAATGGAAAAACAGAGTAAAGCTTTTCCTGTATTGAAACCAAGGTAATGATTTCCTTTCATCAGAAATTTATCTATTCACGTATTTTTGGGATCTTTAAGCTTCTTTGTGCAAAGTGTCTGAAAGAATTCTTGGCAACGAAGAACATTGAAGGAAAGGCCTACGGAGGAATGTCACAGCATATAGGCATGGTTTAGGCAGCATTTGCCCCCGGCATTCAATCATTTCCAGACTCCAAACCATCCGTTTTGAAGGGGACTGCACTGACTGCTCATTTAGCAGACAGATTCAACGTTATTTCCTCTGTAAAATGCAGCATAAGAGATCGCATGTGGCAGTCATTCTGGCAAGCATACAAAACATATATTATTAATTGCTTTGGAAGCAAGGTACAGGACAAACTTCACAGAGGGGAAAAACCAAATTGGCAAGGTAAGCACTCGCGGATAACAGATACTTGAGGCAGGCATACTACGTATGTCCGTCTAGCATTCGTAGGGTTTGGAAGAAAGGCGGGGAGCGAGAAGAACTTCTAAGGGAGTTGCTCTGGGCAAGGTAACGCCCAAGCCTTCGGTCATATCCACTGGCATGTTCAGTGGTGTTGTGAAGTCAAATCCCTGTCAAAATCGTACATCCTGCAACAAGCCCCATACAACGTCAGTGATCATAAATCTTCTGCACGGACTTCATACACGTATAGAAAAGACGAATTGGACAGAGAATGCGGACCTGATCATCTGCTGAACGACAGTGAGAGCGAAGTCGAGGTTCCCAACAGCAAGAGCTCTCTGGTAATGGGGAAACGCTGGCGTTTAGACTAAAATCAAAATCAGTTAGTGTAACAGATGTTTTGGAACAAGGAAAAAGAACCTTGAGCTGAGGAGCAGTGACGCTTCCAGTTTTCTCCGTATCCACTCGCCCGAACCACTCCCTCAGAATCGCCGTGTTCTCCATTTAGATTGATCTGCCTCTGCCCCTCTCTCCTCTCCCTCTGCTATTTAGTGAATATTTTAATCTAGCTCTGCTTTCGACGTCGTCGTTTCGGAAGCCACCGGCCTTTTCTTTTTGTGTTTTCCGTTTCTATTTTCTACTTTATAATACGAGTCCAGGTCAGCGAGTCAAAGGACTGTACAGCGTCTTCCACGATGGGCTGCCGGTCGCCAGAGGGGGAGCTCAGAGGGAGTGAGAGAGAGGCTGAGAGGGAGAGGGAGAGGGAGAGTGCGAGAGTTTTTCAAAGGGAGACTTAGAGAGAGAGAGAGAGACAGACGGGAAAGGGGAATTTGGGGCTGGGCGGGAAAGGAAAGGAAAGGGAGAGAGAGAGAGAGAGAGGGGGGGGAGGGAGTTCACGGGATCAGGTGCTTTCAAAGTGTTTTTTTTTTTTTCAAATTTTTAGTTTTTCAAATTTTTTAATAATAAGTTATATTTTGTAGTGACGTGTTTTTAGTAAATTAAAAATCAGTAAGTTGTAATAGTATTTAAAAATCTTTATATTTAGTATTAAATACATAATAATGTACATTCTTTATATTCTTTTTTATAATTAGTATAATAATTTTAATTAAAATAGGTTGGGAGTAATAATATATAATACTTATAATTTAAAAGTATGTATTTATTATATAATTGATATGTGCTAATTAACCTAAGTACTTTATATATATGTACCTACCTAATGACTAAATTATAGCCTCTAAGACTATATAACAATTTAATTTTCACAACACTCTTTCTAATTTCATATTTTATTAAGTAGGTCCCTTAAAATAAAATTTTTCAAATACATGACAAAATACAATTATATATTAAAAGGAATAAAAAAAATAATTATTAACATGAAATAACTTATAATTAATATATATATATATATATATATATATATATATATTTTTTTTTTTTTTTGCATTTATACCTATAGCAATGTTTGTGTAAACAAACACTGTTATAGATATACCTTTAGCAGTGTTTTTGAAAAAAAAAAGCTACTAAAGGTGTACTTTACAGCGGCTGTCCCAGTGATCGCCATTGTAGAGTAAGAAAACACTACTAAAAATTAAACATTTAGCGACATTTTTTTTAAAATATCACTAAAAAGGATCTATAGCGGCGGTCATTAACCGCCGATATAAAGATCGAGACTAAAAGAGATCTATAGCGGTAGTTACTCCGCTGCTATAAACCTCATTTAATAGCGTTTATTACGAAACGCTACTCAAAACACACTTTATTGACATTTTTGATGACCGCCGCTACATAACTTTTTTTTTTTTTTTTTTTTTGTAGTGTTACCAATCTGATCAACTGCCTAATCAACTAATTATGTCTACGCAGCTGGTCCTTGCTTCCTAACAAATAACCTCAACGTTCTGTTCCCCCAGCCCGCCCCCCATTGGGCCCACCCATTGATGAATCTCGCACTGACACGTTTCCTTTCTTTTTCTATTGCTTCGTTTGTTGGTTTGGGATCCAGGAGACTGTTCTCATTTTGTTTAATCTGTGTTTCAAAATGAGATTTATAACTCTTTAAAGTGCAGTAGGATGACCATTTCTTATAACTCTTAACGTGTGCAGCAAATTTCTTCGTTCTTTTAAATCTCAACCACTGATTTATCACATTACATTAAAATATGCTAAATGGATTATAAATGTTTGACAGTTGATCACATAGCTTATAGAAACTGAAAAAAAGAAACTGAAACAGTTGCAAATACTGAAAGGAAATCAGTTTGGTCACTAGCAATTTTCCCGCTTCCTCGAGATGTTATTACTTCTTAATTTGATTGTCATCTCTCAGTTTCAGTAAATAATACGGTATATGTATTTCAATTTTTTTAATGTTTTTAGTCCTTAATTTTTGATATTTTAACTCTAAGACATTTTTTACATTACGTAGGAAAATTTTTTTTTGTTATTTTACCTTAAGAGTTTGCCTCCCTCCCTCTACTTTAGTCCTGATTCCACCACTGATCCTATCTTTGTGCAGCATTTGGGTTCTCCCCTTATGGTGCATATTTTCGCAAGATGCGAAAACTAGTCATTTTTGAACTCCTCTCTAGCCGCCGAGGTGGATATTATGGTTAAGATCTGTACTCTCTTTGGAAGAGCAGCGAGCACAACCCTGTCAAGGTGGTGATTAGTGAATGGATTGAACGCCTAACCCTGAATATAATCACTAAGATGATCGCGGGGAAGAGATATTTTGGCAACTCCAAGGATAGAGACGATGAAGAGACAAAGCATATTGCAAAAACTAACAGAGATTTCATGTATTTAGCTGCGGCTCCTGTCCTTTCTGATCTAATTCCACTCCTAAGATGGGGTGATCTGCAGGGCCAGTTGGAATCTATGAAGTCTATTGCGAGGGAATTCGGCGATCTAGTAGGGAGTTGGATTGAAGAACATATGAGGAGGCTCAAGAGCGAGCCAAGCAACGAGACAGATTTCATCGATGTCATGCTATCTGTCATTGAGGAGGACAACCTGTTTGGCCATACGCGCGAACAAATTGTCAGGGCGACTGCAGTGGTATGTCAGCTAACATTTTTGAAATCTAAAATATTATATTGCTGGTTGTCGCAATCTATTCCATTCGTTGATTCTGCAGCAAAATGTTTAGAGCTTTATTTCTTCGATTCAAAATTGCATAGTTCTGTAAAGAAACTCTGCTTCTAAATATGGTCTCATTTTCATGCTGTAGAATCTCATCTTAGCTGGGTCCGACTCTACATCTACAAACTCGACATGGCACCTATCGCTGTTATTGAATCACAAGCATGCTTTGAGACGTGCACAAGAAGAGCTGGATCTCAAAGTTGGCAGAGATTGATGGCTGGAAGAGAATGATGATGAGCTTCGATGGTAAGCGAATTTGAAATCTCAAATCTATTGACAATCTTCTTCACTTTGATTGGTTTTGGTGCGTGCTTAGACTTGAGTTCTAATGAATTTGGCTCTTTCACAGAATTCGTTGCACTCAACAAGTTCCTTCTTAAGGTGTTAGACATTTCCAAGATATCACTTTCCTTATTTATTTGTTTATGTTCTTGGATTTCGTTTCAGAAGCTTTGGTTGTAGTATTTAGATTGACATCTCTTGTTGGTAACAGAGAGAAAGCAGCAGTACTCTGTTTCTATTTACGGGTAACTAGACTTAAAATCTGGGTTCATTAATTCATGGTATAAATTGAATCTCAGATTAACAATTTAATAGATAAAAGTAGAATAAATGCTTCTGGAAGATATTGTGCGACAGTGACTTTGAAATCAAATTTACAAAAGAACGTCATGGAATTATTTTTGCAACTCTAATTTCTGTGTTAGAGCCATCGAAGCTTTTTCCTAGATGTGTATGGCATTGGTTCTTAGATATAAATACATGCTCCTCACAATTGGTGTCTGTTTGAGGGCCTCTAAATTGATCCCAATTGACTAAATGCCATGTCAATGTGTCTGCTAGACTCTTTCATCAGCAAGCCTCAACCATTTAGGCATCCTTATTCGTTTTTACAGGGGTCGTGGATATATTGTTCCCAATGATGTGTACGAGGTAATTTTTTTCCTTCTAGATATGTATCCAAAATTTGTTGGATGAATAAACAAGGTGTCCTCGTATCTCTGTTGGTTGCTACTGATGAGAAACGCTGCGATTCCCCTCTTCTTTGCCAAAATATGCTTTTATCTCAACTTTTGAGACATTGGTTTACAGGCTTTGGTGAAGATTGGTTTCTCATTGGACTCTCCTGCTTTTTACACAGTTTGCGAGGTAAAGCTTATATCTTGACAATCAAGAATACAGTTTGCGAGGTAAAGCTTATATATCCATCCACATACGTGTGCATCTTGCTATCAATCCCATTGTTGGCCCTATTATTCTGATAGACTATTTTCTATCATTTATTGTTAAGCATTTTTCATTGTCATATTCTGCATTGCTTTCTAGTGAGGTTAAGTAATTTCTTCCTCATTTTGGAACATTTAGGGCTGCTTGGAAATTCAAGAGGACGTTGATGTGTCAAAGGAGGAAGATTTTAATTGGTCCTTCCTTATTGTGTTGTATTTGAATATTTTAGTTGGTCTTGCTTATTGTTATTTTATATTAGAAATTGTTACTTTTTAGATTACTTGTACAGATTCTTGTGTTTGTTGTAAAATATTATTAATCAATGATGAAGTATATTTTGTTTTATTATCCTTGTTCTTTAAGTTTTTACATCCAATGAATTATGATTATTAAAATAAATTTGTATTACCGATTAAAAAAGCATGTATAGGAAAATATAGGAAAAAATTGGTGGCGTTTTAAAAATGCTGGCACATACCAAAAAAAAAAAAAAAAAGAGCTGACCTAAAAACGCTGCTAAATACCTGTAGCGGCGTTTCTTGAAACGCTGTAAAAAAATGTCACAATTGCGATTTGGGTCTATAGCGGCAGTCTCGACCGCTACTAAGAGACCGCCGCTATAGATTCAGTCTTCACCAGCGGTTGCGAAAACCGCTGCTATAGATCTATTGCGACAGAGCTATCGCGACCGCTGCTAAAGCTAAACCGTTGCTAAAGGTCTTTTTTTTTTTGTAGTGTAAGTTGAAGCTCAGTGTATAATACACCTATATATATAGGAACGAAGGGAGGTAGCCGCCCCGGCTTGACCCTCTGGGTCCGCCATTGGATCGGACCATATTTATTAGCCACACCAGCCAAGATTCAGGCAAGTGGCCGGTTCTGGTGTCGTAGTTGAAGAAGTTGACCAATTAATGGCAAGGCACCTGCCGGTTCTGGGGCTAACAGATGATTACTTTTGTGATTTCTAGTCCTCATCCTCCATAAATTGTACAGTAACACTAGCACTAGAATCCCTGCAATTACAAGTATATGAGAACTGATTTCCATAATTTTCTCCCTACAACTTGACCAAAAGGATACCATAATAAAACGTTCCTCCCCTAGTTTGGTGGTTTCTTAATGGGTGAGTAAAGTTGAAATACAGAGGGAAGAATGGCTAGTAGTTTTAAAGAGACACATGGGTGGCCACTTGTAACGTTTAAGGCAAACACGACGAAGGAGAAGGTTGTGGGAATGCTTTGTATATTCTAATTGCTAAACTTGGGGCTTACTCAAGAGTAATGCCCAATAATGAGATATAATATATCTCAACATTTCTAATATTATTCTTTCTGTTACGTATAGTGGTCCCCTATATAGTGTATAGAACACATGGACTGATTTTTGTTGGGAAAAGTATACTTTGCACTCATGAATTATGAGAGTATTTACATTTTACATCCTTATTTATCAATTTCATGACATTGAGTCCATGAACTTTTAAAATTCGTCAATTTGCACCCCATAGCCGAATTAGCCGTTAAATGTGACGATAAATACCCACATGCCGTCCACGTGATGCACTTTTGCTTGTTATACCTATTTTGCCCTTTGAAAAAAAATACACTTTGCACCCCCTAACTATCGGGAGTACTGACACTTTGCACCCCGTCTTCCAATTTCGTGACACTTTCATCAATTTGCACCCTATAAGCAAATTAACCGTTACAAGCGACGAAAATTGTCACGTGCAAAGCCTCATGGTTCAATAACACGTTGATAGCCGAGAGGGTGAAACACACAAAATCTCTCTGCGAATCGCTTAAAGAAAAAAAAAAAGTCAAAGATGTAATCGCTTTAAATTCTAAATATACAACCGATGAACTTCAAACTAGGAAATAAATAATAAACAAATAACCAAATTTGAAATAAAAAATATGCTTCTTAAAAGTCCTCTGCGTATCAGCAAAGCACAATGATTTAAAGAACTTCCTGATTTGCATCAGTGAATCACGCAGAGGACACTTGATATATTTACCGTCCTATTTAACTGTCAATTGATTTGTGAGGTGCAAATCAACGAAAATGTCTTGGAAGACGGGGTGAAAAGTTTTAGTACCTTCATAGTTAGGGGTGCAAAGTATCGGTACTCTCATAATTTGGGGGTGCAAAGTGTATTGTTTATCGTGAAAAATAAATGACAAATCAGGGTCCAGGGTGCAAATCGACAAATTATTAAAGATTGGGAATCCAATATCACAAAATCAATAAATCGGGATGCAAAGTGTAAATGCTCCCATAGTTCAGCGATGCAAAAGTGTATTTTTTTTTCTTTTAATAGACAAACATCTTGCAATACACTAGGGACTAGGGAGGCAGACAAAAAAAAGAAGGTTTGGGCACAAAATGACAGCAAAAAGTTTGACTCGTCGGGCTCAACTTGTCCATTTTGTACATTTATGCAGAAGCTCTCAACATAGTGACCTTTTTTGGTTTGGCCCCATGCACTCATATTTTCAAGGCTTAATTGTTTTATTGGTCCTTGTTTTATTTAAAAATCCTAAACTAGTTCTTAGTTTTTTTTTCAGTCCTACATAGTCTCCGTGGGATCTAACTAGTAGCATCTCAGTCCATTTTGTCAACTCGCGCTTGCTTATTGACGGTAAATTCATACGTCCTCGATCGGTCCTGTGATCATGAAGTGGAGAGAGATGCTAATCTCAAAGTAAGTTATTTTGATTGAAGGTGCAGATTCATACTCAGGTTGCATGTTCCGAATTTCTTTCGAATTGACCAAATTAGATGGATTGCGGATCCAAAAGGAAATATGGTACTATTGTGAAATTTGAGAAAATTAGAGTTCTATTGAATCTTATAAAAAAGTAATAAAAATTTTGAAGTATGTTTTAAAGATATTAGAAAATTTTGAAATTTTATAAGAGTTAATGAAAAGTGAAAGGAAAGATTATTTAAATAACCCCTTCGAAATTAACCTAAAAAAATGAAAAAAAAGAAAAAAAAAATGAAATTGGTCTGGACTGCATTAGACCGGACCACTTATAAGTGGTTCGATCCGGTCTTACCATTTATGTACAATCGGAAATCCGGTCCTGTCCAAAAAATCGGACCGAATTTCCAGTTGTGCAGCCCTATATTCAAGGCTACAACAGGCCAGAACAAAGAGCCAAATAGATACGATGAGATGGAGGCAAAAGACAAGAATTTTCCATTTACAGATCACGTAGTTGCTTTGTGTATTTCAACCATGTACTGTTGTCTCTTTTAGTCATTTCAAATCTACCTTGGTGACTTGTCTTTATTTTGAGGTAATGTCATAGTAGCTAAGTAATTATAAGTCAAAATTAGTCTCGTCTCAACTTTTAAAACGATGATTTGCGCTACTTATATTTCAAATATGATCAATTCTCGCCTTCCGTTTAATTTGGGTGTTAAGTTAGATGAAAAACATGTAAAATGACTGAAATAGTTTTCCTTCAAGACAAATTTTTTTTAAATAAAAAAATAATAAAAATTCAAGAAATAAATTAAAAATAAATAGATTACTGAAATAGAATTTTAATAATTTTATGAGAAAAATACACTTTTCGTCTCTAGACTATTGGGGTTCTGATAATTTGCACCCAAAATTATTAATTTCAATACATTTCGTCCTTCAACTACCATTACGCTTTACACCCTATACTGTTAATTTGGATGGAGATATACTATTTTTGTTCAATGCAATGACAAATTTCCTTTACATCCCTAAATGCTTTCATCTCTGCGCTCGTTTACTGTTTGTGTCCCTAGCGGGCTTCACATCCCAGGATATTATTATGGTCTGGCTAACTATCGACGGACAAAAAGCTGCTATGGTCTAGCTAGTTAATAGGGAATAAATAATTTGATGAACTAATCTTCTTTTTTAATCGATGAACTAATCTTTTTTATTGTGTTTCTGTTCTTTTGGGTGAGTTTCACTGATTGCTTTAGACTCCATGTACGTACAGAAAGCAATCCATTGAGAAAACAATGTAAAATAACCCAAATAAAGACTGCAAGACTACAAATCCAAAACAAAAGCTTAATACTCACAGAAAACAGAGACTTCAGGCCGATAGCCTACGTGCATTTCCTTCTAGCATTTATAGAGTTTGGACAAAAGGCGTGAAGTGAGAAGAACTTCTAAGGGAGTTGCTCTTGGCAAGGAAATGCCTAAGCCTTCAGTCATGTCCACTGGCATGCCCCCTAGTGTTGCTGACTCGAATCCTAGAAGCAAGCGAGCCAGCGTCAGATGCGATACTTGAAAGGCAAATGCGTGCCCTGGGCAGGATCGTCTATCAGACCCAAATGGCGTGAACTCGAAGTGCTGACCTGAAGCATCGATATTTGCATGGCTTGTGAGAAACCTCTCTGGTAAAAACTCTTCATGATCCTGCCAAATCCTTGGATCTCGATGCAACTTCCACACATTTGACAGTCAACTGAGTTCCCTTCGGAATGTTATAGCCACAGACGTGACAATCCTTCATTGCCTCGCGCGGGACTGATAGTGGGGCTGGTGGGTATAGGCGCAAGGATTCTTTGATTAGTGCTTGGAGTTAAACTATATCTTTAATATCATTCTCTTCTACCCATCTATCCCTGCCAACTTTGAGATCCAGCTCTTCTTGTACACGCTTCAAAGCTTGTTTATTGTTCAATAATTATAAAGACTGGACCCATGTCAAGTTAATAGATGTTGTGTCGGACCCAACCAGGATGAGATTTGCAAAATGAAATTGAGACAGTAGTTATAACCTTATTTGATTCCTATAAATGGAATTGAGAAGGATAAGTACTTTTGGTTCTATGTGATTAGGACCTTATTGGAAGAAAGGATTCTTGTGACAGATTCTATGAGGTGGTAAAAAAGTTCTGCAGTTAATTAGGCTCAAACTTGCTGATTAAGATCCTCTACAATTTTCTGCACGAATTGCACCGTGCAATTCGGAGAAAGATGGATATAATAGGTGGACTCCACACCATTTAATGCTACGCATGTAAAATTTTGGACAACATGGAACCTACAATAAGGTTCACTTATTGTGTCAATCTCTCTCCAAATTACACGATCTAATTCTTGTTTGTGTAAGTTTTGATTGAGGTTGAGTAGAAATGACACTACTTAACATACCAACGCTGTTGCCTTGATAATGGTAGCTCGCATATGACCAAAAATATTTTCCTCCTCGATCATGGATAGCACGACATTGATAAAGTATGGCATGTTGCTTGGCTCACTCATAAGCCTCCTGTTTCTATGTTATTCAACCCAAGTTCCAAGTACCGAGTCCAATTCCCTTGCAATACACTTCATAGATTTCAGCCGGCCTTGCAAATCAAACCATCCCAGGAATGGGATTAGATTAGAAATGGTCGAGACCCCGGATATATGCATGAATTCTTTGATGATTTTCCCTATACGCCGTGCCTCTGCATCATTGCCACCATTGAAATATTTCTTCCTCGCAATAATTTTAGTAACTATGTTCAAGGTTAGGCATTGAATCCACACATTAATCACTACCTTGGCTTGGTTGTGGTCGTCATTCTTGCAAAGAGAGTACAAATCTTTGATGAAAGCATCCATCTAAAATTACATTTGGCACCCACTTGGTTTGGGATCTTGATACTTTTCTCTCTGTTCTTTCAATTTTGACACATTTCACGTACGTGGTTCTAACTCACTTCGATTTGCACCCCCAATAATTTATCCATTATTTCGAACGGAAAAATCGATTACGCGGTGTAGAACACATGGATGTAGAGGGTCTCAAAAATAAAAGAATGGGATGCATAGTGTTAGGCCCCTCAAATCATGTGGGTGAAAAGTGTAATTAATTATTTTTGAATATCGAGGGTAAAATAAGTAAGTGAGCCACATGATAGAGATTTCCGTTCGTTTTAACAGATAAATAGATGATGAAGTGCAAATCGAAGAAACCCAGAAACACGTTGGTGAAACTTGTTAAAATCGAAAAACGAGATGCAAAGTGTTAAACCTCCCAAACTACGTGGTGCAAAGTGTAATTAACCCTTTTATTTTTTAATCTACATGGAACGTTTCTTTCATTTCCTTATTTAGAGAAACGGGAAAAGCTTGGGTTATAAGCTTTCTATACAAAGATGTTATAAGGAGGGATCGATATTTTAAAAAATAAATCTAATGGGAAAGTTTGTTGAACTAAGTTAAGTTGAGTTCTTTTTGTCTCATCTCATTAAATGAGGTGGCAGAAATTTTGATCTGTATATTTGTTTTTTGAAATTCGGTGCTTATAATAACTTAGAACAAACAATCTTATAACCAAATCATTTCTTGAAAGGGAATAACTTACATTGCATGTATGACCCATTAAGAAGTAACAATCATTGTCTCTTAGCAGCCTCTGCATGTTTTGGGTATCTAGACAATGGTGTCTTGGTGTTGCAGCAAGTGAAGCTGTATGGAAGAATGGGTCCGTATGGAGGAGAATGATTTCAGTCCAATGCATTGGAGGCACAAACCTCGCACCATATCCATGTACTCCCTTAGCTAACAACGTTTTTGTTGTGATTGTTGATCATGGCCCACAACCATCAATCTTTCCTGATATTCTTTCTCTGAGATTGCTAGTCTAAGTGCAGGAAAAATCAAGATCCACCATGAGGAATATTGAAGTAACTTATGTATATAGTCTCATCAGTTACTGGGCATTCCTATGGGAGCCCATGACTGCATGTCGAGAGGAAATTAAGAAGGAAATATGAACCAACCCACTTTCTATGTATCCTTTTTATTGCAAATTAATGGAATATTTCAACAACTAAGAGATAAATGAATGTTTGCATTAATTACACATTACACCCACGTGATTTAAAAATCTCGACACTTTGCACCCTATACTTTTAATTTTGAGACATTTTATTCACATGGTTTAGGAGTCTTGACATTTTGCACGTCCGTCAATTTATCCGTTATTTCAAACACCTGTAGAACACATGGGGTGCAAAGTGTATAAAAAATATGCTTAATTGTACTAGGGGCCCTTGAAGTAACATATTGTTGCAAATAAGGCACCGAAGTAACGTTTTCAACAAATAGACCGCTGAGGTTGATTCCTCATAAAAAAATAAGTCTTTCCGCCCATTTCCTGTTAGACTAATGAACGACAATTGCTGACTAGGATTAAAAATCCACGTTAGGGTAACCAATGTACGACACTTGTCCCGTTAAAGCAGCCCAGCCACGTGTGCACTAAGTGGCAACCACCTCACCATGCCTTCAAACAAAAAAAGAACTTATTCAAACGACGTCGTTCGGTGCCCTCATCTTTTACACATCTCCCACGCCATTTCTGTCCCCTCTAGTCTGATCGCAAAGAACCTTATCCTCTCCTACCCAATTGCACAGCATAGAGAACCAATCTTCATCTAAAATTTGCTTGTTTAATACTTTTGAGGAAGATTATAGACCCTTGGAAGTGGAAGACTAATCATCTTCTTGTGGTCATTGAGGACAATTGTGGCAAGCTTAGATTTTCCTTTTTGTTAGCTTTTGACTACAATGATCAAGTTATACTCTGCTTGAGATCTATTGGTTGTTTGGGTCATAATGCTTATTGGTTTTGCACTTTAGGCTATTTTGAAGTACTAAGAGGTTGTCTATCGTGGTTGTTTTACATTTTTGAGTGAGATAGGATGTGGGGATGTGAATCAAGAAAAGTCATATTCGATCAGAGTAGCGATAGCTCTAGCTTTTCTAAACCTTTGTAACTTCTAGGATTTTTCCAACCACCAAGTGTTCGACCAAATTACTCACTACGGCCAAGGTATGAATCATATGTAGCCGTTCAAAATTGAAAACTCTAGAAGAAGATGATGAAGAATAGAGGTGGAGGAAGGTATAGTCGAAGTTGAGGGCTATTTTTTTTGTTGTCCTTTCTCTTCTCCAATCTACGAAAAACAGTGAGAATGTTGGTGTGTGAAAAACAGTTTCTGCGACTGAGAAGTTCTATCTAGGGCTTGGGAAATTCGTTTGAGGAGAGGACAAGGATTTAGTGAGGAGTTCGTGTGTAAGAAATTTGCTAAGTGTCGAAGAATCGAAGATACAAATTCAATGGGGAGAACGACATTGTTATCTCCAAGTTCTTTTTTTGTTTGAAGGCTTGTGGCTGGGCTACTTTAAGGGGACAAGTGTCACTCATTGGTTGCCTTTGACATGGATTTTTAATCATAGTAAGCAATTGTCGATAAATGATCTGATGGGAAGTGGACTGGGGAGCTTATTTTTTTTATGAGGAATCGACCTCAAGAGTCTATTTGTTGAAAATGTTACTTGAGGGGCTTATTTGCAACAAAGTGTTACCTTAGGAGCCCCTGACGAAATTAAGCCTAAAAAAAAAAAATCGGCTGCCAAGTGTCAGACCTCCCAAACCACGTGGGTGCAAAGTATAATTAATTCTTAATGTTGATTGTGCTTTCCCTCTTGGAAATCATTAGATGCACAACAAGCTTATGCTTTCAAGGCTCTTACTAGTGATCTCATCCCTTGTGCATATTGCATGAGACAAGATTAGAGAAATGCAAGCCTAATAGATCATACAGAGGAATAGTCAGAGAATCCAAGTTTAAGGCACCTTTTCTAGCATAGCTAAAATATCTTTTCTTCCAACCCTGCCCAACCCATCTTTTTATCTGATAGTATAGTGCAGGAAAAATATAATTCAACAATCACACAAGAACTGCCTCAAAAGATAATTGAGAAATAAAGGCACCCATATCAGAACTCTTCAATTGCACATCTGTGTAACAAATCTTCATAAATCAATCCCAAAATTAATTTGAATTTTCAGTCTTGGTGCTATTAACCCAGTTCAGCTTGTCAAATCAGTCAGTAAGGAGAATAAATGTAGAGACAAGGATGCATATTCTCACGGTTATTCAAATGCTCATGGAGATATTTCTGGTGATAAGATAGATTTGAGTACAGCTCCTCCAGTTCAAAAGTTAAATTCAATTCAATGTCAGGGCGTTACCTGAAGACTTGGTTAAAGAGAGTTTTCAACAGAACAAGTCAAAAAGTGGTTAACTTCAAAGCTTGAATAGTGGAATCTGCAACTACCGAGGATCCGCTGAACAATCTGCAACTTCTGAGATACTGCTCAAAATTTTGTTTTTTTCAATTCAAAAATCTGTTTTACAATTCTTGATTTTCGCAAACAGCCTAACTGTCGTGTACAATTAGTCAGCTTATATATTCCATATGATTCATCTCTGTAGCTTACGTTGAGTCAATAATAAAAGGTCTAAAAGTTTTATCCAATTTTTCCATTTGGTATCAGAGCCACAGTGAGCACAGAGATTTTTTCATGGCATCCCTTTCCCTCAACGTTGGCAACTTCGTCACCCTAAAACTCAAACACGACAATTACCCTTTATGGCGTGAGCAAGCTCTAGCTCTTGCCGAAAGTCAAGAACTTGTTGATCACCTCATAGGTACAACAAATCCTCCACCCATGCATACCGCCGTTACTCCCGAAAATCCTACCGCAAAACTTACAGAAGAATATATCGCATGGCGCAAGTTTGATCGACTTCTTCGAGGATGGCTTATTGGTACTCTATCCGAAGAGGCTCTTAGCATTGTCATTGGGTTAGACACTGCTAAGGACGTTTGGAATGCCCTTCAAGAGGCTTATGCACAAGATTCGCAGGAGCGTGAATATACACTTCGACAAGAACTCACATATCTTCACAAGGAAGATGACATCTCAATTAGTGAACCTCTCCGACGTTTCAAGCACATCACTGATAGTTTGGCTGCCATCGGAAGCCCAGTTCCTGACAAAGTGAAAATATTTTCACTCCTCACCAGCCTTGGACCAAAATATGAGTCCTTTGCTACAACAATGCTAAAACCACCACGTCCTAGCTATACAGAACTCGTGTCGCTTCTCCAAGGATACGAGCAGCGCCAGACTTGGTTCAGCAATAACAGATCCCAACAGTTGGCCTTTTATGGTCAAAAACAACAATCATCTTCTACTCGCGGGCCACAAAATCAATTCAGCTCCACTGGCCGAGGATTTCAGGCATACATTCCCAATACTAACAATTTTACCACCAATGCAGGTTCACACAACTCCAACCATCCAGGCCGTAACAATGAAAGTCAAATTTGTCAATCTTTTAGAGAAGTTAATACTCAAACCAGTACAGCTCGACGACCACCTCCACCAGGTCAACGCAGAATGACTCCATCCGAAAGAGAGATGTATCGCGATGAGCGTTGCCAATACTGTGGCATCCTTGGTCACATTGCAAAAATTTGCTGGCACTTGTCAAAGCAGCCAACCAAACAAGAAGACATTCCTCATGCACTTGCGGCGCTCACTCTTGACAACTCTCTTGCTGAAACAGAATGGACCACTGATACCGGTGCTTCAAATCACATGACCAGCAATGAAGGTAAATTGACAAACTTGCGTCCATATTTTGGATCAGACTCAGTCTTAATCGGTAATGGTACCTCTCTTCCTATTAAAGCAGTTGGTGATACAAACATTAAAAATAAATCTATAATTCTTCCGCTTAATAATGTTCTCCTTGTTCCAAGTTTGTCAAAAAATCTTCTATCTGTAAGCCAACTCACTAATGAATTTCCTTTCAATTGTGAATTTTCTAATGTTGATTTCTGCATCAAGGAACGAGAGACAGGTCACATTGTAATGACCGGGAAGCGCAAGGGTGATTTATATGCTCTTTCCAGCCCGCATGAACTTCATTTCTCAAATCGTTTTAAATCTGGTTCTGCAGACGTGTGGCATCAACGATTAGGACATCCTCAACAATCATCTTTACAAGTACTTAAGAATAAAGGTCTCATAGAAGTAGATGAGGTTCCAACCTTGAAATCTATATGTGAGAGTTGTCAATTAGGCAAATTGTCCAAGATGCCTTTTAGTTCTTCTAAAACTACTAGTTTGGATATTTTCAATAAAATTCATTGTGATTTGTGGGGTCCTGCACCTGTAACAGCTCTTGGAAATTTTCGTTATTATGCATGTTTAGTTGACGATTTTTCTAGATATACTTGGCTGATACCTCTTAAGAAAAAATCAGAATTTGCAGACGTTTTTTTTTCTTTCGAACAATATGCAGCAAGACAGTTTGACAGAAAAATTAAAATTTTTCATTCAGATGGAGGTGGTGAATTTGTTAACTCACGTCTACTGACACATTTTCAAGCGCAGGGAATAGTTCACCATATCTCCTGCCCATACACACCAGAACAAACAGGTATGGTTGAACGTCGTCATCGAATCATCCGTGAGCTCGGTATGACGATGATGTTTCATAGTGGTACTCCTTTGTACCTCTGGGTGCACGCGTTCTCGACTGCGGTGTACCTCATTAATCGCCTTCCATCTTCTAGTATTAACTTTGACACACCTTTTTTTAAGTTGCATGGAACTCATCCAAATTATTCCTCTTTGCGTGTGTTTGGATCGAAATGTTTTCCTTACACATGGGATACCCGCAAAAATAAATTTGATCCAAAAAGCATACCTTGTGTATTTGTGGGGTACAGTGACCAACATAAAGGATATAAATGTTTTCACCCTTCAAGCCAGAAGATGTTCATCTCTCGACATGTGGTTTTTGATGAGATGACTTTTCCTTTCAAAGCACAGACGAAAACATTTTTAGCACCTTCCTCTGCAAATTCCCTAAGCATTTTTGACTCTTGGTTAGCTATTCCATTTACCACCTCTCATCATTTTTTAAACATCCACAGGCACAACCTCTTCAGAGATTCCACACATACCTTTGCAGACCATACCTCTTCTACCTCAAGACCCAACACCCAGTTCAGCTCGATCAAGCTCTAATCAGCACGCTTCAGAAGACACTGAACAAAATCTGCAATCGGAGGTCACAGAACCCAGTTCAGCTCAATCAAGCTCTAATCAGCTCGCTTCAGAAGACACTGAACAAAATCTGCAATTGGATGTCACAGCACTAGCCACTGACCAAGAGATTGAATCCAATCCACCAACCATTGTATCAAATCCTGAACCCACATCACCACCAGATATCACACCACCAGAAGCCCAAGACCAAGCCCTTGAATCTCATCCACCCACAAATCCATCAGAAACAAGTTTCATGCCTCCCACAGCCATATCCTCTCATAATTCACACCCCATGGTGACTCGATCTCAATTGGGAATACATAAACCAAATCCGAAGTATGCTCTTATAGTAGCCATGCCTGATATTCCTAAAGAACCAAGCACAGTGAAATCCGCCCTCAATCATGTTGGCTGGCATGCCGCCATGCAAGATGAATTAGCAGCTCTTCATCAAAACCAGACTTGGAAACTTGTTCCTCGAGACTCTTCCATGCACGTTATAGGAACCAAATGGGTCTTCAAAACCAAATTGAAAGCTAATGGTACACTTGATCGTCTTAAGGCTCGTTTAGTTGCTAAAGGATATGATCAAGTCGATGGGGTTGATTATACGGAAACATTCTCTCCTGTAATTAAGCCTGGGACGATCAGGATGGTTATTAGTTTTGCGCTCATACATCATTGGCCCATCCGACAACTGGATGTTAAAAATGCCTTCCTCCACGGACATATCTCAGAAGACATTTATGTCGAACAGCCTCCAGGCATGCCAGATCCAACTTTTCCAACCCATGTTTGCAAATTACAGCGAGCTCTTTACGGCTTAAAACAAGCACCAAGAGCATGGTTTGATCGCTTTAGTACTTTTTTACTTAAAAATGGTTTTTTTTGCAGTTTAGCTGACCCCTCTCTGTTTATTCTTCATTCCTCTCATGGCATGCTAATTCTTCTATTATATGTTGATGATATGCTTCTCACAGGTTCAAATTTGCAGCTATTGGACAATTTTATCAAGATATTAAATGCTGAGTTTGCAATGAAGGATTTAGGACAAATTCATCATTTTCTTGGAGTTGAGATCACACCAACTCCAGATGGGTTACATCTATCACAATCTCATTATGCTTTGACCATTCTTGAAAAAACTCAAATGACAGATTGTAAACCCATGAGCACACCTATTGAGGCTAAAACAAAGGGTCCTGCCACTGATAGCATGCTCCAAGATCCAAGTTATTATAGAGGAATAGTTGGGGCCTTACAATATCTAACACTAACTCGCCCAGATATATCCTATAGTGTTAACTTTGTCTCCCAATTCATGCATGCACCCACCGTTGCTCATCTCAAGATGGTGCGACGAATTTTGCGTTATGTAAAAGGCACAATTAATTTAGGAATTAACTTTACTTCACACTCTACACTTGATCTGTGTGCTTTTTCTGATGTAGACTGGGCGGGTTGTCCTATTACTAGACGTTCCACCACTGGCTACTGTACCTTTCTTGGCAGCAATCTAATCTCATGGTGTGCAAAAAAACAGAGTACTGTCTCTCGCTCTAGCACTGAAGCTGAATATCGAGCCATGGCCCACACTACATTGAACTCACCTGGTTGACGTTCATTCTTCGTGATCTTCGTGCCCCGGTTACAAAACCAATTTTGTTCTGCGATAATGTTAGTGCTCTCCATTTAACAGTAAATCCGGTCTTTCATGCTCATAGCAAACATATTGAATTGGATTATCATTTTGTTCGGGAACGAGTTGCACTCGGTCTACTTGTCACTCGATATATCTCCACCAGAGCTCAACTGGCAGATATCTTTACAAAGCCCATGTCCAAAGCCTCTCTCACTTTGTTTCGCAACAAACTCTGCCTTCAGCCCCGGCACAGTTTGAGGAAGGGTATTAACCCAGTTCAGCTCGTCAAATCAGTCAGTAAGGAGAATAAATGGAGAGATAAGGAAGGTAAAAAATGGAGAGACAAGGATGCATATTCTCACGGTTATTCAAATGCTCATGGAGATATTTCTGGTGATAAGATAGATTTGAGTACAGCTCCTCCAGTTCAAAAGTTAAATTCAATTCAATGTCAGGGCGTTACCTGAAGACTTGGTTAAAGAGAGTTTTCAACAGAACAAGTCAAAAAGTGGTTAACTTCAAAGCTTGAATAGTGGAATCTGCAACTGCCGAGGATCCGCTGAACAATCTGCAACTTCTGAGATACTGCTCAACAATTTTTTTTCAATTCAAAAATCTGTTTTACAATTCCTGGGTGACCGCCGTGTCCGTGTCCGTGGCCATGTCCATGTCCATGTCCTTGCCCATGTCCATGTCCGTCCAGCTGCTTACCATTGGCCGCCTCCACAGCGTTAGCTTTCACATTTTCCTCTGCAACAACGTCGGATTAAATGAGATGTATACATTTTTTGTGTTGGTGTTTATATCCTGAAAGGTCTACAGACTACAGTAATATAAAGATATAACGAACTGTCGAGCCCAACCATCGCTATATCGTCCTGAATAACAGTGTTTTTTATTTGGGTATTCTCTATCAACTGCATGAGATGAGCCTAAAACACCGACTGTGAAACTAGAAAAGCGTTTGAACTGAGAAATGGAAAATAGCAGAGGCTTAGTATTTAGCTCTAGCATTTAAGAAACTCGCGGGTCTGAGCAGTCTCAGCAACCTCACGAGCTGAGACCTCGGAGGAGATCAAAAGAACAGCAAGGACAAGACCAAGAAGAAGAAAAGCCTTGGAGTTGGCCATTTTCATGAGAAACGCAGAGGATTGGAGCTAATATACTGAGAAGATTATCTGTCCAAGTACTGAAGGATGAGTTACTAGACTGTGGCTCTCCCTATTTATAGAATTCTTGAGAGGAGGAAGAGAGGCAAGTTGGCCATTTTCTAAAGAGAGTCGGGAGTTTGGGAGGGTGCGTGCCAGTGACTCCTCGACTTCGAGAGGAATGTGCTTACCAAAAAAAAAAGTAGACTTTGAGAGGAATGCGTTCGTGCATGATGGGCCTTCGGCCCAAGTGTATCCACGAGTAGAAAACTGTCGGCCTATATCCACTAGAATGAGTTTTATAGCATACCCACTTTTTTTTTTCAGCGGAGGTGATCTTACAATTTTATTTTTAAAGAATAAATGTTAGAGAGATGAACACCTTGGAAAGTTTTTTAGTGGGCACATGATATAACACATATATACACTACTCGACCTAAAAATTTAAACTTATATGTTATATTAATTACCTACATTTGTGACTTCTTTTTTTTAACGTGGGACTCAAACCATTTTACTTTCTCACATGTGCATATTTAATACTTAATTTACTTTGCACTCTAAACTATTATTTTTATCTCATTGCACCATTGTCATTGATTTTAGAGAGATGAACACTTTGGAAAGTTTTTTAGTGGCCACATGATATAACACATATATACACCACGCGACCTAAAAATTTAAACCTATATGTTATATTAATCACCTACATTTGTGACTTTTTTTTTTTTTTTTTAATGTGGGACTCAAACCATTTTACTTTCTCGCATGTGCATATTTAACACTTAATATACTTTGCACTCTAAATTATTATTTTTATCTCATTGCACCATTGTCATTGATTTTATATATTTTGCACTCTCAGCTAAAAGTTTTTATCAAATTTAACAAAAATTGTTTTTTTTTTTAACTTATGAATTTTTTGATTTAATCCTCGTCAAATAAATTATGGGGATAAATTTATCATTTTACGCGTTGAAAAAAATCGCTTTCTGTTCAAACTGATGTAAAAAGTTTATCTGAGTGTGCAAACTTCTCTAAATCAGTAGTTGATAGATATAATGTGACAAAAATAATACTATTTGATAGATAAGTAAAAAATAATAATTTAAAGTGTAAAATATGAAAGGGCGTGATTAAAGGGTGAAATTACTCTTTTAAAAAATCTCTTCTTGTAGTTATATTTTATTTTTTGTAATTAGGTTTCCAGATCAACTCACACGCACTTTGACTAATTTCAAAATTTGGTGTTCAAGCTAATTTACACACACTCCGACTAGTTTCTAGGAGATGCAGTTTCATCGTCTTAGATAAATTATAAGCTAAAGATTTTGAGAATGATCCGAAAAAAATTGATAATAAAAATTTGAATTTGAAATTTTAGAGAGCCAAGTATAAGACTCAAGCCTTACCTTCTTTTAACGGCAAGGAATGCTCTTCTCACGGGTGTCGAGAAGAAGGATTCAATTTCTTTTTGTTGGAATATAGAATAGATCAAATCTTGACCCGAAGGCAACCTTTTCCTGCGCATTTGTCTTTGACAATATCTAGTCTCTTCTCGAGCGCGTGGCTTGCTCGCTGTAATTTACATTTTTTTTTCAGAGTTTTCAATAACAAAGCAGTATATGAATAACATGCTAATATTGTCTATAGTTTCTCCGCACCTTAGAATGCAAACATTTTCAAACTCTATTATATAGTTTTTTTAAAAAAGTAATTTTATTTGTAATTCAGAGGCATTATCCATGCATTTATTTTATTTTTGAGACGAAGACTACATAAAGCGAAAAACTTAATGAACAAAACCTTCATGTATTATTATTTTTTATCTAACAAAATTATTAGTTAAAGAATGTCGCATGTTGATGGATTTCACTTAAAATTTTAAATTACTAAAGTTATTAATAATATAAAAATATAAGTGGCTGTTTTGCCCAAACAATAAGTGGAAAAGGGCTCCTAATAGCACAATTGACAATTTGATCTCTCTCTTCATCTGCTGTATGAACGTCGCAAATGAATTCAGTTAAGGTAGTAAGACGAAAGAGCAACAGTGCATCTAGTAATTTTTTAAAAGAAAGAAAATTTAAAGATTGTTCGAATCTCGTCCGTGAAAGGAGGGACAAGTTAGGATTTAACTTAAAGGGTTGCCAGTTACATAAAAATAAATTTAAAAGATCAAAATATAAATATCATAAGAAAATTAGTAAAAAAAAATTAGAGAAAAATAAAATTTTCAATGGCAGCTTAATCCTTACATAAAATTGAACTCAAGAACACCCTCCGGACCCACTATCGAAGAGGAAGAAAGTGAAGAGAAACTAAACTTCACATTATCTATGTACTATTAAGATGTATTCTAGTTTTAGTTAAAATTGGAATTTGCAATTTTTACGTTGAATTTTACGATATTTATGGAAGAAGCGCGTGCACGCCTGTATTGAAGAAAGTGTAGGCCTTAACCAGAAAGCCCTGGAAGATTATAGAGACGAATCTTTGCGTGTAGCAACCGCAATGAGAACGTGTCACCACGCTACTGGTTTTCCTCTCAAAACAATTTCGTTGTTGAGGCGGCAATCCCACCTATAAAACAAGCACCGCGACTCCTCACCCTTCAATAGTTACAAGAAAATCTCTCAAATCTCAAGCTTACGTTCTATCAAAGTTCTCCTCAAACCTCTCTCGAGGTATTTTGCGATTTCTCTCTCCGATGCTTTGTGCTTCCCTTTATGTGTTTTTTTCTTCTTCTTCTTGTAGTTTAGGCACGTTATGTTAGTCTCTACGTTGAATTCAATTTCTTTCATATCTATATCATACATTGTTCATGTTAGATGCTTCTGATTGATTTGCTCCTTCTGATCGTCGATCTATCTATTTTCTCACTGAGATCCGATTAGATAGGGCTCCAATGCGTACCCTAGTTTTTCTGGATCTGCTTTTTCGATTCTTGATGGGATTTTTTTTTTTTTTTTTTTGAAAAGTTTGAGGAATCAAATCTAATTGGATCTGGGTCTATAAGAAAAATGAAATTTTGGAAAGTAAATTAATTTGACTGGGATCCTAGCGAAATTCTGAATCTTTGATGAGCTAGATGTCTTCTCTTCCTCCATATCTCTGTGTGCAATTTCTTGAATATGATCATCGTGGTCGGGTTATGGATTATGGATTGATCGAATATTTACTTCTGTTATATACTTGAGAGGATGAGAAGTCATTAAATTTTCCTGTACTTGTTAATTGTTTTCTGTGAGGTCCGTGTGATGATGTAAGAAATTGCGGAATCCAATTCTAGTTTGGCATGTTTGGCAATTATGTGAAATCTTGATTGGTGCCTGTCTGATTTGTACAAGTTTTTGTTTGAAATTTGTCCGGCATAATTTTGAGAGATCGGAATTTCAATGTTGATATATGTTTCTGGGATCTGTTTGGATTATGTTTTTTCTTTTGGGTTAGAGTTCTTGCTTGGACTTCTAAATTATTCGGAGGAATTGAATATAAACGTCACTTGGAATTATTACGTTTCAGATGGAAGCTTGTTAGACGCAGTGATCTAGAACCTAGAACATTTGTGCTAACTTTCGTTCTTTAAATTTTGAACCAAACAGATGCAGATCTTTGTTAAGACTCTCACTGGAAAGACAATCACCCTTGAGGTGGAAAGCTCTGATACTATTGACAATGTAAAAGCCAAAATTCAGGACAAAGAGGGTATCCCACCTGACCAGCAGAGGCTTATCTTCGCTGGTAAGCAACTTGAAGATGGTCGCACTTTGGCTGACTATAACATTCAAAAGGAATCCACCCTCCACTTGGTGCTCCGCCTCCGTGGTGGAATGCAGATTTTTGTGAAGACCTTGACGGGCAAAACTATTACCTTGGAAGTTGAAAGTTCGGACACCATAGACAATGTGAAGGCAAAGATACAAGATAAGGAGGGCATCCCACCAGACCAGCAGAGGTTGATCTTCGCTGGCAAGCAGCTTGAAGATGGCCGGACCCTTGCTGACTATAATATTCAGAAGGAATCCACCCTCCACTTGGTGCTCCGTCTCCGTGGTGGAATGCAGATTTTTGTGAAGACCTTGACCGGAAAAACTATTACTTTGGAGGTTGAGAGCTCTGATACTATTGATAATGTGAAGGCTAAGATTCAAGACAAAGAGGGTATCCCACCAGACCAGCAGAGGTTGATCTTTGCTGGAAAGCAGCTAGAAGATGGAAGGACATTAGCTGATTACAACATCCAAAAGGAATCAACCCTGCACTTGGTGCTGCGCTTGCGCGGTGGAATGCAGATTTTTGTGAAGACTTTGACCGGGAAAACCATAACCTTGGAGGTCGAAAGTTCAGATACTATTGACAATGTCAAGGCAAAGATACAAGACAAAGAGGGTATCCCTCCAGACCAGCAGAGGCTTATCTTTGCTGGCAAGCAGCTTGAAGATGGGAGGACTCTTGCTGATTATAATATCCAGAAGGAGTCTACCCTTCATCTGGTTCTGCGCTTGCGTGGTGGGATGCAGATATTTGTGAAGACCCTGACAGGCAAGACCATTACCTTGGAAGTTGAGAGTTCTGATACGATTGATAATGTGAAAGCAAAAATTCAGGACAAGGAGGGAATTCCTCCAGATCAGCAGAGGCTTATCTTTGCCGGCAAGCAGCTTGAAGATGGAAGGACTTTGGCAGACTATAATATCCAAAAGGAGTCTACCCTGCACCTTGTTCTTCGCCTCCGTGGCGGTTTCTGATCTGGCTTGTAGTTTTATGTTCATTCAATAATCATGGGTCCTTTGCTGGTGGTCTTTCTTTTTCGTGAATCTGGTCTGCGTTTCAATGCCATTGTTTAATGGCTCGTAATATGTCATGAACTTGCTTTTAAGTTGGTATCCTGTTTCTATGTTTTTGAATGGCCATGTTCTGGTCATGTACATTTCAATATAGTTGCTTTATTTCCCCACGTTGTGCATGCTTGGTGCGTTCAATTTGCTTTAATTCCTTCCTTCTGGTTTTGCTTTATGAAGTTATGGACTCCTTTAGCTGCCAGTCGATGGTAGGCTCTCACATTATGCTCCTGCAGTTGGTTTAGTAATTGTGTCCTAGGTTGGTCTACTTGATCATTGTCTTCTTTGTTGGCATTTGTCATTGGTTGTTGAGTTTAGTTAGGAGTTGGGTCTGATGCCTAGGCCCCCATCTCTTAAATACTAATTTTGATATGAACGAACGGCTGAACGTGCCTTTTTATGTTTCGGTGCACTTGAATTGTTCTTCCCAGAAATTGGTTTTATGTACACTATTCTTTTTCACAAATCAATGTACACTACCTCCAATATTTAAATTGAGAGGCCATGAAATATCTTCCTTTTCTTAGAATATATTTTCTTTTTCACACGTCTCAATAAAATTACACTACCTCCAATATTTAACTAGAGGTCATGAAATATCTTCCCTTTTCTGGAATAAATTAAGTTGTTGGTTCAAGTTTATGAAATACATTTGGGACTAAATGTACCAATCGCACAAAAATCGAAAAAAGAGAAAAGAGCGTAGGAGGCTAATAAAGGACAAATTACTGAAGAAAAGAGGATATATATTGATATAAGAATAGGGGATCAGAAATAAGCCCAGCTAAAGTTCATCTAGACAAAGGAAATTGATTTCCAAACAAATTAAACAGCCAATTGATGTTCACTTTAATCAATTTTAATCTTGGATATTACCATATATCGGACGAATAATGCCGCAATTTGAATTTTGAAAGATGGTTAAGCATTAAGAGGCACTTGATTTAACAAGATTTTATTTTATTTATGTAATAGAAAAACAGCCTGCGTACTACAGAAGCCCAAAACTACTCAACATGCATACTTATAACTACTACACACGATCATGTGTTTATTAACGCCAATCACCATTCATCTCTAGCAACAATGCTAGAGCTAGAAGTGACGTCGACCCTTATTATCCTGATCACTGATCAACATGCGTGGCCTCCTCTAGTACCCACCGCTGCGCATTTGACAGCGCTGGGGGCCGACGCCGCATTCTCCTGGCAAGTCCCTTGCCATCTCAGTCATCTCTTGCATCTCCTCACCCCTCATCATTCCCTGCATCTGCCTCATCATCTGCCTCAGTCCCTCGCATCGGCACTCTCGGTCCATCTGCCTCAGCTGACGGCAGCACTGCTGGAAATGCTGCATCTGGTTGTCTTCGTCGAAACGCCCAGGTCCCTGGCTTTGCTGCCTCATGTAATTCTGGCAGTGGCGGAGGTACTGCTGCTGCTGAAGCTGCTCGCGGCAGCTCTCGCCTTGCATCGGGTTTTCAATGTCCTCGTCGATGTCCACCGTTATGGTGGTGCGGTGGGCGCTGGCATGGGCGATGAAGAAAATGGCTGCAAGTGCTGCTAGAGTGCTGAGTCTGGCCATTGTACTTACGCAATCGAACACTTTGAAGCCTGCAATATTTTGATGAAAGATTAAGGTGGGAGTGCTGGGTATTTATAGCGGATGTTGGGGTGTGCATGTAGAGTACGTGTAAAGAGAAGTAGTCAGGCTGATTTTGGCATGTTCGTGGTGTGGCACCTATGCGTGGTGGGGCGCTTGCATGGATGCTTACACGTATGTTTTCTATGCATAAGCTGCCATAATCTGTTTTGCTTTGGCTCGACAAAGAAAGCATTCGTCTGAAATAAAGAAAGAAGACTGAGAAGTAAGAAAGCATTGTTTCATTGCGATGAAACTGGGTTTATCATACAAATTCAGTTCTGCCTAATGCATGATTAAAACAAAAGAGAGACAAACTCGGTTTTGCATGAGTCACAGTATTCATTTAGTGTACAGTTGTAGGTGTTTATCATGGGTTAATTGCTTCTTGTTTTTTCAAACTTCGGCAGATATTCAACAGATCTCTTTTGGCAAAGTTCGCTTGGGGCAATGGATGTAGATCCAGATTTCAGATTCTGATATTTGGAAAAACAGTGCTGCTTGGCCTCACCACCCTCCACCTCAAAACAAGCGAAACCTGAAGCCCTCTTTGTTTTTTCCTTTTCCATTAATTGTACTCACAATTGTATTTTTTTTGTTCTTAATCTCCAGCTGAAAATTGTTGTAGCATGTTCATCTAATCTAATTGTGGGATGAGTTAATCAATAAAAGAATACATGTCAGTTGAGCCAACCAAAAAGAAAAAAAAAAATTTGAGGTGTAAAGTATCAACACCTTCATATGTAGAAGTATCAATACTTTCATATTTAGAAGGTGCATGTATCACTAGAAAATCCTCAAGTGGTGCTGTAAGTAAAATTGTGGGTTAATGGGATATGGTTTTGGAGCCTTTAACGATACATATTGTGTCGTATAAGTATCAAACATGCCATTTTGAGTAGCGATAGAGGAAGAAAAGCTTAAAGATGCCATTTTTTAGCAGTGATAGAGGAAGGAAAGTCTGAAGAATCTGTTCCGCAAATCCGTGAGGAAAATATAGAGTAACCAACTCAACTCGAACTCATTTTTAGTTGGTAAGTAGATTTTTTTTTTCTGTGAACTCTCTGTCTCTGTTGGACACCAAGGTCTTTGTTTCTGAGTTAACAGTGAACATGTCCTAGGAGTAAAAGATAAGATAGATCTTTCCCATTATTTTGTGAATAATAGAAGGAGGAGGAGGAGGAGGGAATATATTGAGACAGAGTCGGTATATCTAGAAAAGAATACTGGTGACCATAACACTATATGTTTCTATGAATTATTTTTGACATGAAATTGGAAGTATCACCCAAACTCAAGCAAGATGATTTGTCATCATGGCACTTAAAACCAGTGCGAACTTATTGGCATACAAGCTTAGAAGAGATGCATCTTATTACAAAAAGACACGCCCACGCCCATACATACTCACAGAGTGCCACGGGACACAGGATTTGTCTAGTTCTGGTTGGTCTCAGTTTCGACTTCAAACTCCTCTCCAGCTGCAGCGGGTCCTGGATGACCGCCGTGTCCGTGGCCATGTCCATGCCCGTCCAGCTGCTCACCATTGGCCGCCTCCACAGCGTTAGCTTTCACATTTTCCTCTGCAACAACGTCGGATTAAATGAGATGTATACAATTTTTGTGTGAGAGTTTATATCCTGAAAGGTCTACAGACTATAGTAATCTAAAGATATAACGAACTGTCGAGCCCAACTATCGCTATATCGTCCTGAAAAACAGTGTTTTTTATTTGGGTATTCTCTACCAACTGCATGAGATGAGCCTAAAACGCCGACTGTGAAACTAGAAAAGCCTTTGAACTGAGAAACGGAAAATAGCAAAGGCTTTAGTATTTTGCTCTAGAAATTAAGAAACTCACGGGCCTGAGCAGTCTCAGTGGGGCGCCTATGCGTGGTGGGGGTGCTTACACGTATGTTTTCTATGCATAAGCTGCCGTAATCTGTTTTGCTTTGGCTCGACAAAGAAGGAAGACTAAGAAGTAAAAAAGCATTGTTTCATTTTGTTGAAACTGGATTTATCCTACAAATTCAGAAGCAGAAAAATGTGATAGGCAGTTATAATCTGGTTCGGTTATCGTGCTAGGTCTTATAGTGTGAAGCCAAGTGAAGCAAGGGATGAGATTAAAATTCAGCCATCCGACGGTTGAGGGAGGGCCACGTCAATTAATGAAGTTAACCATGAAACTGACCCGTTTGACTGTCCCAGACCCGTGAGACCAGACTGCTGAGCATATGATCTCTCTCTCTCTCTCTTTCTCGTTCATGGTCCTACATCAGCCAACTCATTAACCAATTCGGCATTCAGAATTTCAATTTTCTGGAATTCAGAAGTTCCAGCCTGTGTGAGAAATTTTTTTCAAAAACCAGATTCTCGAGTTAACTGGATTTTTCCTCTCTGATCTGTAAAAAAGCATTGGCCATTTCAACTGAGGACTGAGTCTCCAAAACAAAGACACAAAACAGAGCAAAGATCACTCTTATTAAGGATGAGTCCGAGATTGAGACTTTAGAAATTTGAAATATCTCCTGTGGCGAACGGCAATAGATTTCTTTTTCTGCCTTGTTTCTTCTTTCCAGCTTTTGGCAATGTCATCTGCTACGCTTATGGCATCCAGAGATGCACCAGAGAGACCTCTCTTTGTGAACCCAACAGCATAGAGATGCACAAGAGAGACCTCTCTTTGTGCGATTTGACGATCATCTTTGCGATCTGTGCGAGAGCGAACAAGAGAGACGAACTAGAGAGACGTCGAATGCTTCGGCGATCACGGGTTTCAGGTCTGGGCCAATCAAACAGTCGTTTTCCCGGTTAACTTCATTAATTGACGTGGTCCTCCCTCAACCGTCGGATGACTGATTTTTAATGTCATCCTTTGTTTCACTTTGCTTCACACAATAAGGCTTAGCACAATAACCGAACCCGTTATAATCTAGGCTATTAAACACTCTTTAGTCTCTTGTAAATTTTTTTTTTTTATTTTTTGTAAAAAATATTATAACATTGCCTTTATGGGTTTTCTGAATAACCACTATATATATATATATATAGCTCATGAGTCATACAAATCGTGCCTAAATTACAATTCGAAGCTAATTTCATCAGTGGCCTTTGGATAAATAGGCACTGAAGTACTGCAGTTTTGACGAGTGATATTTAAATTCTTTGGGTGGAGCTCCAGACAAACATGCATGCCTAAAAGATTTGAGAACTCCCCTAGCTAGCAAAGCAGGAGCGGGACTCGGAGTTCAATGAACCCCCTTTCATGCTTCCACGTAGAGTGTTATTTGCATGGTTGTTGTCTGTTTCCAAAAATGGTTGTAGTGATGTGTGGATTTGCATGGTTTGATCGTTCCATCTGTGCTTCCACAGAGATAGTACAGTGCAGTCTGTGCAGATGCCGCTGGCCAGGTGCGGAATTCGCTTGCTTTCGGACTTTCCCCTGTGATGTTCAATGAGAAAGATTCATTGTTAATTCGGGAGAGATTGAAACTGATGAAGAGAAAATACTTCTTTCCCAATCCCTCGATTCAATTTGAATTTGAGAAGCATTTATTACCGAAATCGATCGAAAACGTTTACAGTTTGATAACTGGGGAAAGTAATACTTTTCTGGGTGCCAATTTGTGTTACTGTGATTTATTTCTTGTTGAAAAAACATTTTCTTCATGCATGACAAAAATTGCGATATCTTCAAAGGGTTCCATACCCTCTCAAGATAATTAATTAATTATCTGAAAAAGGAGACATAATCAATCATATGTATTACAATTTCACAGGTAATTAATTATGAGATATTGTCACAAAATTATTTTTAAGTATAATCTTCACTTCTAACTTTTAAATTATCATCCAATTATCATTTATCGGTCTGAATTATAAATTTTATTACATTTAACTCTTAAACTACTAAAAGTGTTAATATTCACTTCTAGTAAAATTTTACCGTTGAAATGTATAGAAAATAGGTTAGGTAACACAATACAAAATTGTTTAGGACATGGTTTATTTTTTGAGAGAGTGGTTTTTTTTCCTTGTTGTAGGTTCAAGGGTCCTAGGTTCATTCTAGGTGATTATCTGATTTTAGACATGATCAGAGATTACGGTTATGGTGTACCATTCTATGGTGTTTGGGGTTGGTCACCATTTTCGTTCTTTGCACCTAGTCCAAACGTTGCCGTTGGTGTTGGAGGTGGATTTGAGGTTTTAGCTCTATTTCTATTTCTTGGAACTGTAGCTACTGTTGTGAGGAGATTCTTCGGATCGAGAGATGAAGATTATGAGTACTAGAAAGATAACCTGTTTAGTGATGCTTGAATAGAATAGTATACGGATGTTCTCTCAAGTGGCTACAAGACACTTTTAAGTAGCCATCTTGTGTTGTGAACATTATTCTGTAACGTAATTGTGCTAAAGAAGAGGATCTTGTAATGCTCTGTGCCTCTTTTTCAACATTTATGACCTGTATTTGTAAATGTAGCAATTCTGCAAAAATAAAATGGTTCTGAGTGTGGAACCCTTCATTTAGTGACTATTCGTCAACCTTCTTCTTGGTAAAGCAGTTAAAATAGCGGGAACCAGCAGTTAAAATAGCGGGAACCAGCATGACTGACCAAAATTGGTCCTAAAAAATAAGTGCTTGAAAGTCGAACAACATAAGCATTTGCCCAAGCCATCACTGAATGAAAAATATAAGAACTTTCAAGTAATCACTTCATGCCACCCAGCTCTATTTCTTATATCTTGATGTACATGAAAAACATAGATCAAATACTATGAGGAAAGTCGACTTTTGCAAGCTGAACAATTTTGCCATTAAATATGCTCCTATGCTCCAAACAAGCCCAAAATATCTTCCCTTTTCTTAGAATATATTTTCTTTTTCACGCGTCTCAATAAAATTACACTACCTCCAATATTTAAATAGAGGTCATGAAATATCTTCCCTTTTCTTAAAATTAGGAATAAATTAAGTTGTTGGTTCAAGTTTATGAAATACATTTGGGACCTAAATGTACCAATCGCACAAATAAAAAGAGAAGAGCATAGGAGGTTAATAAAAGACGAATTACTGAAGAAAAGAGGATATATATTGGTATAAGAATGGGGATCCGAAATAGCCCAGCGGAAGTTCATCTAGACAAAGGAAATGGGTTTCCAAACAAATTAAACAGCCATTGATGTTCACTTTAATCAATTTTAATCTTGGATATTATGATATATCGGACGAATAATGCCGCGATTTGAATTTTGAAAGATGGTTAAGCATTAAGAGGCACTTGATTTAACAAGATTTTATTTTATTTATGTAATAGAAAAACAGCTACACACGATCATGTGTTTATTAACGCAAATCACCATTCATCTCTAGCAACAATGCTAGAGCTAGAAGTGACGTCGACCCTTCTTATCCTGATCACTGATCAACATGCGTGGCCTCCTCTAGTACCCACCGCTGCGCATTTGACAGCGCTGGGGGCGGACGCCGCATTCTCCTGGCAAGTCCATGGCCATCTCAGTCATCTCGTGCATCTCCTCACCCCTCATCATTCCCTGCATCTGCCTCATCATCTGCCTCAGTCCCTCGCATCGGCACTCTCGGTCCATCTGCCTCAGCTGACGGCAGCACTGCTGGAAATGCTGCATCTGGTTGTCTTCGTCGAAACGCCCAGGTCCCTGGCTTTGCTGCCTCATGTAATTCTGGCAGTGGCGGAGGTACTGCTGCTGCTGAAGCTGCTCGCGGCAGCTCTCGCCTTGCGGGTTTTCAATGTCCTCGTCGATGTCCACCGTCGTTATGGTGGTGCGGTGGGCGCTGGCATGGGCGATGAAGAAAATGGCAGCAAGTGCTGCTAGAGTGCTGAGTCTGGCCATTGTACTTACGCAATCGAACACTTTGAAGCCTGCAATATTTTGATGAAAGATTAAGGTGGGAGTGCTGGGTATTTATAGCGGATGTTGGGGTGTGCATGTAGAGTACGTGTAAAGAGAAGTAGTCAGGCTGATTTTGGCATGTTCGTGGTGTGGCGCCTATGCGTGGTGGGGCGCTTGCATGGATGCTTACACGTATGTTTTCTATGCATAAGCTGCCATAATCTGTTTTGCTTTGGCTCCACAAAGAAAGCATTTGTCTGAAACAAAGAACGAAGACTGAGAAGTAAGAAAGCATTGTTTCATAGCGATGAAACTGGGTTTATCATACAAATTCAGTTCTGCCTAATGCATGAGTCACAGTATTCATTTAGTGTACAGTTGTAGGTGTTTATCATGGGTTAATTGCTTCTTGTTTTTTCAAACTGCGGCAGATATTCAACAGGTCTCTTCTGGCAAAGTTCGCAATTGGGCAATTAATATAGATCTATATTTCAGATTCTAATATTTGGAAAAACAGTGCTGCTTGGCCTCACCACCCCCACCTCAAAACAAGCGAAACCTGAAACCCTCTTTGTTTTTTCCTTTTCCATTAATTGTACTCACAATTGTTTTTTTGTTCTTAATCTCCAGCGAAAATTGTTGTAGCATGTCCATCTAATCTGATTGTGGGATGAGTTGCTCCCTTTCTCACCCTTTTTTTCTCTACTCGACGTGTACGTCAAGAATATACGTAAGCAATTTTTTGCTTGAACATTCCACCGCTGATTGTGGTTTAAATGTTCAGAGTCCAAGAAAATCTCAGCAAAGAAGTGAATTACATTTATTATATCATTTTCTTTCCTCGAGTTTCGGTGTGTTGGGTTCTTCAGTTTGTCTTGTTCCAAATTATTTGAACTTGTTCGAGCTTTGCTCTTGAAATGAGCTTTAATGTGGAGCTAATGGATTTGCCTGAGAACTTCAGTGACTTGAGAATCTCATAAATTGATCACTGAAGTTAACTGTGATTTGAAGGTGTAAAATATATGAAATTAATTTGAAGTGCAAAGTATATGAAATAAGGTGCAAAAATATATGAAATCAATAGTTAGAAAATGTAAATCAAGACCCTCTATAAAAGAATATATGGTATCTGAGCTAACGAAAAAATAAAAAAAGATTAGGGTGTAAAGTGTAGGACTTTCGAAAATATATTTATATGCATAAAATTGTTGGTTAATGGGAATATGCTTTCGGAACCTTTGGGCTTTAACCATACATATTGTGTCGTATAGGTATCAAAAATGCCATTTTTGAGTAGTGATAGAGGAAGGAAAGTTTAAAGATGCCATATTTGTTGGAACAAATATATTTAGTGACGAATTTGAATAACGACCAAATTGTGATGATTTTTTTTTGTCGTTGAAGCGTTTCAGCGATGAAAACAGTATCTTTAGTGACAAAAAATTTCGCCACTAAAGACCAAAAATGTTGTAGTGTTCATTACAATTTTTCTCCTTAAACTATTCTCAAATATCTCCACAAACTTTAACTCATTGCAATCATCCCTACAAACTATACTTCTCATTATTTTATCCTCAACCGACTGAAGCCATTATGTCAACTGTTTCTATCCCACGTAACAGACATGTGACATTCTCCTTATGTGAAAAGATAATTTTACCCTCATTTAAGTCCTCCTAACCTTCTACGGTACTTTTAGCAATTCGTAAAGAGCCAGAAAATAATATCTAGTTAGCTGATTTTTTTAATTTAAAAAAAAAAAGATGACTCACTTAGAATCGAGTTGGTTAAATTTATCTTTTCAAGTAAGGAGAGAACTCTCACATTATGCTCCTGCATTTGGTTTAGTAATTGTGTCCTAGGTTGGTGTTATCCATCTTTAACTACTCTGTCTATGATTCCAAAGCATATTTGTGTGTTTATATAAGGTGTCGGTCTACTTGATCATGGTCTTCTTTGTTGGCATTTGTCATTGGTTATTGAGTTTAGTTAGGAGTTGGGTCTGACGGCGAGGCCCCCATCTCTTAAATACTAAATTTGATATGAACGAACGGCTGAACGTGCCTTTTTATGTTTCGGTGCACTTGAATTGTTCTTCCCAGAAATTGGTTTTATGTACACTATTCTTTTTCTCAAATCAATGTACACTACCTCCAATATTTAAATTGAGAGGCCATGAAATATCTTCCCTTTTCTTAGAATATATTTTCTTTTTCACACGTCTCAATAAAATTGCAATACCTCCAATATTTAATTAATAGAGGTCATAAAAAATATCTTCCCTTTTCGTAAAATTGGGAATAAATTAAGTTGTTGGTTCAAGTTTATGAAATACATTTGGGACCTAAATGTACCAATCGCACAAAAATCGAAAAAAGAGAAAAGAGCATAGGAGGTTAATAAAAGACAAATTACTGAAGAAAAGAGGATATATAAGAATAGGGGATCAGAAATAAGCCCAGCGGAAAGTTCATCTAGACAAAGGAAATGGGTTTCCAAACAAATTAATGCTTGTACAAATTATGCAGCCATTGATGTTCAATTTAATCAATTTTAATCTTGGATATTATGATATATCGGACGAATAATGCCGCAATTTGAATTTTGAAAGATGGTTAAGCATTAAGAGGCACTTGATTTAACAAGATTTTATTTTATTTATGTAATAGACAGACAGCAGCCCAAAACTACTCCACATGCATACTTAGAACTCCTACACACGATCATGTGCTTTATTAACGTACAACCATTCACCTCTAGCAACAGTGATAGAACTAGAAGTGACGTCGACCCCTATTATTCTTATCACTGATCAACATGCATGGCGTCTTCTAGTACCCACCGCGGCGCATTTGACAGCGCTGGGGGCGGACGCCGCATTCTCCTGGCAAGTCCATGGCCATCTCAGTCATCTCTTGCATCTCCTCACCCCTCATCTGACCCTGCATCTGCCTCATCATCTGCCTCAGTCCCTCGCATCGGCACTCTCGGTCCATCTGCCTCAGCTGCCGGCAGCACTGCTGGAAATGCTGCATCTGGTTGTCTTCATCGAAACGCCCACGTCCCTGGCTTTGCTGCATCATGTAATTCTGGCAGTGGCGGAGGTACTGTTGCTGCTGAACCTGCTCGCGGCAGCTCTCGCCTTGCATCGGGTTTTCAATGTTCTCGTCGACCGTTATGGTGGTGTGGTGGGCGCTGGCGTGGGCGATGAAGAAAATGGCTGCAAGTGCTGCTAGAGTGCTGAGTCTGGCCATTGTACTTAATTATGCAATCAAACAGTAATTTGAAGCCTGCAATATTTTGATGAAAAATTAAGGTGGAAGTGCTGGGTATTTATAGCGGATGTTGGGGTGTATGCATGGAGAGTGCGTGTAAGGAGGAGTAATCACTAGTCAGGCCTTGTTTTAGCATGTTCTTGGTGTGGCGCCTATGCGTGGTGGGGCGCTTGCATGTTGCTTACACGTATGTTTTCTATGCATAAGCTGCCGTAATCTGTTTTGCTTTGGCTCGACAAAGAAAGAAGACTAAGAAGTAAGAAAGCATTGTTTCATTGTGTTGAAACTGGATTTATCCTACAAATTCAGAAGCAGAAAAATGTGATACGCAGTTGTAATCTAGGCTAGCTGTTAAACACTCATTGTCTCTTGTAAATTTTTTTACTTTTGCCTTTTTGGGTTTTGTGAATAACCACACACACACACACACACACATATATATATATATATATACAGCTCATGAGTCATACAAATCGTGCCTAAATTACAATTCGAAGCTAATTTCATCAGTGGCCTTTGGATAAGTCTCTCGTAAATTTTTTTACTTTTGCCTTTTTGGGTTTTGTGAATAACCACACACACACACATATACATATATATAGCTCATGAGTCATACAAATCGTGCCTAAATTACAATTCGAAGCTAATTTCATCAGTGGCCTTTGGATAAATAGGCACAGAAGTACTGCAGTTTTGACAAGTGATTATAGTGATATTTAAATTCTTTGGGTGGAGCTCCAGACAAACATGCATGCCTAAAAGACTTGAGAACTCACCTAGGCAAAGCAGGAGCGGGAGTCGGAGTTCAATGAACCCCCTTCCATGCTTCCACGTTGAGTGTTATTTGCATGGTTGTTGTCTGTTTCCAAAAATGGCTGTAGTGAGGTGTGGGACTGTGGGTTTGCATGGTTTGATCGTTCCATCTGTGCTTCCACGGAGGTAGTACAGTGCAGTCTGTGCAGATGCCGCTGGCCAGGTGCGGAATTTGCTTGCTTTCGGACTTTCCCCTGCTATGTTCAATGAGAAAGATTCATTGTTAATTCGGGAGAGATTGAAAGTACTGAAAAGAAAATACTTCTTTCCCAATCCCTCGATTCAATTTGAATTTGAGAAGCATTTATTAACTAAATCAATCGAAAATTAACTTTGGTACAGTTAGATATATAACTGGGAAAAGGAATATACTTCTCTGCGTGACAAATTTTTGGTGCAAATTTCTGTTGCTGTGATTTCTTGTTGAAAAAATCATTTTCTGCATGCATGAAAAAAATGCGATATCTTCAAAGGGTTCCATACCCCCTCAGGAGGGGACCCACAGAAATTCAGGATAATTAATTAAGGGTTCGGCACTAAACAATTTTAATCATTAGTGGCGAACTTATCGGCCGTCTCTCCTATATATTGCAAGCATTTTTTTTTAAAACAGAGCTTCTTTTTTCTTTCTTTTTTGTCTAAACAAGCATTTTCCTTCTAAGGTGTTACATGCACTCTGGTTGATCTTTTGTTGTCTATTTTTGGGCTCTGATTAAGAATTTGGTAATAAAAAGTCTTATATTGAAAATAATGGTCAGCAATTCTCTACTCGTATTGTACGGTACAATTCGAAAAGAAATAGTATCCGCTATCCGTAGTGGTTATTATAGCATTATGTCTTTTACTTCTTTTTGGGATGGGTGGGCGGTGGGCCGGAAGCTTTATCTTGTGATTTAATTCTATTAAGAGTTTTTGAAAGCTATTAAGTTATGGAGTTATTCACAAGCTTCCGTTTGCTGTCTTGAAAATAGCTGTTTTTTCATAAACCTAGTGGAGCTGAGCTGCTTTGATAACATTCCAAAGTGATATTTGGTTTTGTTCTTGAACTTGTATAAAATGCTTTAATACACTAGCATTTTGTTTGGGAAGGTGGCCATGTAAGTAAGTTGAGTGAGGAACAAAAAATTTTAGAAGATCTTTTATGGAAATTATTTTTCCAAGTCATTACATAAGCACATATTTCTGGTAATTATGTGTCACTTCTTTCCTAAGTTCCTTTCCAGCCCAAGCAGGTACCAAGTTCATCTACAAATATACACCGAGCCCAGATATTCAAGGGCAGGGAGCTGGCAGACTGGCAGATCTATAGACAAAGGTTGTAACGGAGTGAGAAGAACCTGACGGATGGTTATAGCTGAACTTGATTCCCGAGCTGGAGCTGCCATCCCCAAGGTGGGTACAGTTTTCGTGGAAACTATTGATAGGTCACGCAAGGCATGAATCCCAGCGGTCACTCTCAGGCATTGTCTCTGCCACTGTGTATACCCCCTTATCATCGGTGAACGCTTGATAATCTAAGATTTTCCTTGATTTTGTTGAGCAAAGAACACCTACCCTAGCACCTGCATCACGATAATAAAAAAACGCCATTTTTTAAAACTCACTGATGATAAAACGAGCAAGGTCAAGGTTTGATCTACTTCTAAATATTGGAAATTGCAGGATAAATAACAGATTAAAGTACTAAAAGTACATTTTGGCTTCATCCTTAACTAGATAGGATCAAATGTCCTCAGAAACCCATTTGGATATCTCCCACTTTGCTATCTTAGCAGTTAAGCAAACCCACCATTATGAAAAAATAACTAAAAGCCAACACCCCTATATGCTACTTAAAATGGTATTTAAGAGCAAAGAGTGAGTGGTTCAAAGCATTGTTGATGTTTAAGCCTCAAAATTTTCACCCTTTAAAATTTCTACCTTAATAAAATAACTCTCTAAAATTCTCTCTCTCCTCGTCAAATAATCATTTTTCACTTCACATAAATATAAAAAATTCATTCAAATCATTTTTTTTTCACTTTTCCGCCAACCCCAACACCCCACAATTTTTACAATCAAACATCACCAAAAATTTTACCATCCCAAAGATATAAAGAGATGTTTGAGAGCAACAATTTCGGGCCTCCAAAATTTTCACCCTAATAAAATAACTCCCTAAAAATCTCTCTTCTCATCAAATTATCACTTTTCATTCCAAATAAATATAAAAAATTCATTCAAATCATCTTTCTATTTTCTTTTTCACCAAATTCTAACACTCCAAAAATTTTAGACACCCCAAAATTTTAGCAATCAAACACCATCTTTTGGGGTTTAAAATGCTCCAAAGGCAGAGTATAAATCAAGAAATTTTGCACTTCCTTTTATTGCAGAGTAGCATTAGGAATAGGGAAAGAGAAGCCACACTTCTAGCAACTCACGAAGGCAAATCTTCTTCCTCTTCTAATTCTTTTCTCTCTATTTTCATTTTGTTTAAGTTTTCTAAGTTTTAATTTGCATAATTTTCTATAGTCATTCATGACGAAAGTTCCTAATAGTACTGGAAGGGAACTGGAAAACCAATATATGAATCGAAAAACACTTCTTTTTAATTGGGAGATGTGGAACTAAGCTATGTATTTCACTAGGATGTTATACTTTCCCACATTCATAAGAAGTTAGAAGGATTGAATATCACCAAAGATTGAGAACTTCCACATGATATTTGGTAAAATTTACCAGATATCATTCTCAGTCCATTCCCAATTTTCAAAAAACTTTGTTCTTCTAATATGAATCTCCTGTATTCCAGTTAGATTACGATAGTGGGTGACTGGGTAATTTATAACTTTACAATTTTGATGGCCACATTCACAGAAAAGGATCAAAATGTTTGTCCTGATTACCATGGCAATCATTGCTCCATAGTTCAAATTTTGAACTTTCAATTACGAAAAATTTGGGCAGTGTCTCTACGCCCCTTGAAAATATCAACTAATGACTTATAAAGCATGTCTAATGAATAAAGCAAAGAGACTCATAAGGTAAGAGAACCCAGTTATGACTTGTAGAAAACCAATCGACTTTCATATACATGTCAAATCTCAGATGAAGGAAACAAGAATGGAACTGCATCAGGACACATTAATTTGTAGCAGCACTTGATCAACATTCCAGGAGATACCAGATAAAACAAAATGATTCACGTATCCTACCGAATTGAATTAATTGGAACGTTCAACAAGTTCATGAACTATCAGCAACTACCAACTGGCCAAAAGGATAAAAAGTTTCGGCATAAACCATAAAAAGAAAAAAAAGGACCCAGAAACAAGCCCCACTACAAAAGATGGAATATAAATCCCAGATAAAAGCGGGAGACTAACCTTTAAGAACATGATCCTCAGGTCCCATGGAGGAATCGCCACAGACATCGCAAACAACTTTTCCATGAATTTCACCAGTCCAAGCAATCACACCAGACTCAGATACGAAGATTATTAACAGAAAGAGACCCGTAATCAGCTTCCTCTTCTAAACTTCCATGGTGTGGCTTGGGGTTCCTACGCCGCTTTCAGAGTCTTTAGGTACGCTGTTGGCTCGCATATGGGGCCTCACGGGCGGCTCTATATATAGGCCATATGCTGTTGGCGAAGGCTATTTCAAATTTAGAAGGCTCCAATTCAAAAGTAAAAAATTTTTAATGGTATATCTAAAAGAAATTTAATGTCAAGGTCTAAAAAACTTAAGGTTAAAGAGTATATTGATTAAAAAAACCTGTTAAATCTCTTTGATTGAAGGAGTATTGACTTCCTAAATTTAGTAGGCCCCAATTCAAAATTTTCTTTAATGGTATATTTAAAGAAAATTTAATGTTAAGGCCTCAAAAATTTAAGAGAGTATATTGCTTGAATAGCCTTTTAAATCTCTTTGATTGAAAAAGCATTAATTTTCATTTTTTGTGATATTTATAAGTCTCCATTTAAACCTATTAAATATCATTGTTTAAAGATATTAATTATAATTAATTCAAAGAAACCTTATAAAGTCTTAGCTAATTGATTCAATTTATTTATTGAGAAGTCTTATAAAATTTCCTTGAGATTAGCTTC
>RXIC02000150.1:0-105007 GCA_003952965.2 Morella rubra | reverse complement strand
CACAACGATCAAGACAGCAAGCTTCAATTGGAAGGCAATTGAATCCACATCGCCCACTAGACAGATAATTGATTCCCCTTGAACACAGAAAGAGTGCCTTATCTTTACCGCTTTTTTTTTTTTCCTGGTGAACTCGGCCTGCAAAGGTGCATGACACGAACTAGCACTCACAATGCACAGACAAAATCCCCGCTCGTCTCTATATCGTCTATGTCACCGTCTGCTTCTATCTCGTCAAAATCCATGCTGCCTCCAACAACAATCCCACCATATCTGGGGCCCTCACCTGGTTTCCTGGCTTCTTGAATTATGGACAGTAGTTCTTCAATACTTTGCGGTGAATCACTTCCGTCATCATTTTTCAAACCACCTTCATTTTCATCCAAGAACTCTACAGGCAAGTTCTTCAAGAACCAGGGATGCTTCTTAATTTCCGGGATGGTTATCCTCTGCGTAGAATGCAACTTAAATGAATTAACAGGGCAAGTTAAATGCAATTACAGATCTGCATTTCAACCCAAATAGGCAGTTTTTGGATACCTTTTCAGGGTTGGCCACGAAAATTCGAGATAACAGATGGCTACACTCGACGGAAATACGAACGTAGTCTGGAATGGAATAGTGAACACTAAGAATCCTCTGCCATAAGCAATTAGCACATTTTATTAAACCACAACAAGAAGGCATATGGGTTTGGTCAACTAAAATTCTCTAAAGTCTAACCTGCAGCGTTTTTCTGAAATTTCTGGGATCTTCTGGATCTTCGAAAGGATAAGCACCAACCAGCATGACATATAAAGTAACCCCACAAGACCAAACATCCGCAATCTACTCAAGTTTCAAGAATGACAAAAGTGAAGTGATCTTGGTTAGTGTTTGAGTGGAAAAAGTTGGTCAAAAGTGATAACAACGAAAAACCCAAAAAGAAAAAAAGGAATAAAATTTACTTTCCCATCATATTCTTTCTTTGACAACACCTCTGGTGCGATATAAGCTGGTGTTCCTACGGTAGATTTGGGCTGGGAGTGCAAAACAGATGACTGCAAATGAGACACAACAGTTAGTGTTTTCCACTTAATTGCGTGGCCATTTATTGAGCATTGAACAAGTTGTAAGTTCACTGCCTTGGAATAGCCAAAGTCACATATTTTGAGGCGTGGTGCCGAGCTTCCATCTAGAAGTGTGTTTTCCAGCTTGAGATCTCTATGGCAAATTTGCTGACAAGTTTTAAATGGGAAACAAAGATGAAGAAATAGATTATCTTCAATTCTGCCAAAAGGAGGACCAGCTTTATACTAATCAGAGGCAAATTATCTATTTCGTGATTTGCAGGGACTAAGATGGTACCATCGAATGACAGTAACTAACTCCCGAAATAAGTTGCTGAAAGAAATATCTTGCCTGCATAAAAATATGAGGAAACATGAAAGCAGAGCAAAACTTACAAACACCATGCAGAAAGCCAAAATTCATATGCTTTGCCAAATTGATAACAATGAAATTTGCAACCCAGATGTGTGGAATAGTACACCTTTATGTTGAATGAGAGTAACTCCTAGAGGCCAAAAGCAAGCCATTCAAATGTTTTATAGCTTTTGACAAATAGAGCCGTATCATGAACCACGGAAACAGCTCTTTTTACAAATATTTTCAATGAAAAACTTGATTTTTCCCAAAGGTTGCATTTACCTCATCCTCGCTGAACCTCCCTGCATTGCATATTCTTTCAAATAGTTCTCCCCCAGAAGCATATTCCATGAGTATCGCCAGATGAGTTGGTGTAAGCAGCACCTGCAACAAAAAGGGATAGTAGCAATAGAATGAGAGAGTTAGAAATGAGCACTTTCATTTGTGCCCTTATTCTTTATTCCCGTATGTCTTTCTGACTTTCTTATGGGAGGGAGAAAGATATTTATGATGATCTCCCATTAGAGCACCTATTTCATGAGAAATGATAGGTGTCCTCCAAACTTCATTGTGATTTGTTATGCACTAAACTAGCTGTATCTGACCTTCTCAAAAGAAACATAGGTGTCCTCCAAACTTCATTGTGATTTGTTATGCACTAAACTAGCTGTATCTGACCTTCTCAAAAGAAACATTGTTCGAACTCCATAGTTCCGTTTTGTTGCCAAGAAAATGGAGGAAAAAAATGGAAAAACTTTACTACTTAAGACCTACGTGGATTCCAAAGTCCCTTCTCTTTGCCTTTTCCACTTGAATTAAAGCACTGAAGTACAGAATGAAAACAGAGACGAGAAGCTTCTATTCAGAGAGATAATGGGAATCTGATTCAATTAAAGAATTTGTCAGGGCCACCTTGATAAAGAGAAGAAATTGTACTTTCACACTAGCATATGAAAAACAGCTCTAATTTGGTAAAGCTATTCGTGTTAGGAGTCAAATAGCCTGATCTTTTTGAAGTTCTTTCGAGATGGGCGAGAGTAAGAAATTCCTTCAAAGACCTATCTAATTTGACTGCAAAGCATAATCACAACTGAGAAAGAAAAACATATTGACAGAAAATGGCAATTACAGATCGGGTAAAACAGATTATACCTCCTTGAATCTTATTATATTAGGATGCTTCAAGGACCTGTGATTCACTATCTCCCTCTGAACATGTTCATCAATCTGCTCAACCAATCCAATTAGGCCAATCAATTCGTGACACCAAAATCCATTTGAAAACTCACACACCGCAGATGGAAAAGTAAACGCAGACACACAACCCAGATAAGATTCTGGAGATTTTGAAAACAACAGGTTACTGTTTGGATAGAAAAATCCAATAGAAGTATGGAGATGGAAGGCAAACACAAATATAGCACCTTCAGGCCTCTCTCGATGTACTTGATAGCGTAGAGCTCACCACTCCATTTATCCCTCACCAGCTTTGCCACCCCAAAATTCCCTGATCCAATATCTTTCAGTATCTCGTAGCGCTCCATTATTTGCTCTTTGCTTCTCAAAATAGCATAAAGAAGAACAACTTATATAGACAGTAATCCCTCTCTCCGTCTTTGTGTCTGAGTTGTCTCTGCTGTCTCTATCTCTGTCTCTATTTGTTTGCTGCGAACACGTACATGGTTTTGAAGGCCCCCAATGCAGAAAGCTGCAGAGCTTACTGGGTTTGCCCCTACGCAGACCCCCTGTGGATTTTCAAATAGTCTTTAGAAGCGAGGCACAAGGAGGAGCAGGGAGTACACGTGGAGTGATTATAGATGTTAGGTTCTCGAGCAGAACTTAAACAAACTGCGAACAAGTAGAGCTATCGCATCCAACACTGTAGCATCAAACCGAACCTCCCTGATCATTGCTATGCAAGAGGGCCACGTGTCCATGGTGTCACTTTTAGCTAATGAAGAAATTCTTATTGGTAAATTGTCAGTAAAATGAGAAATTTCTTCAGACAGAAGTTTTGCCATCGCTTTCAGAATAAAGAGGCAGAGATAGGGCGAGTAATAATTGTCTATTTACTCTCAGACACGTGGAATGTTTGCGCGTTCGAAGGCCGAAGCAGACAAGAAAAAGAAATCTATCGGGGACTACGAGGAGAGGAGAAAAAGTGACGGACGACAGGACAGAAAAGCGCCGTGGACGGTGGTGAGAGGGGCAGTGAAATTGTTGCCCATTTGCTGCTGGGCCCCACTTCCATTGGATTTCACTTTTGGAACCCTCTTTGAGGATTTTTCGTATTTTTTGAGAAATTATCAAATATATTACACGTTATAGACGTAGGAGTTTGGGACACAATACATAGACCAAAAATTTGGTAAAAAAAAAAAGCCAGAGACGTCGGCGTCGTTCACTGGGAGAGAGGGATGCACACGGCACCTGGATCCACTTTCCAGTGGCCACTCACTTAAAAGCATACGAGATATCTATTTCTGGCATCCCAAGAGGAAGCTTTTATCAAATGTCTCAGCTTCGGTCGAAGAAATTATACAAGATTTTCACTCACTCTGTTTCAGATTTTTCAATTACAAAACCAACTCGACCAACGTTCATTGCGATCCAATCCTTTTCCACTTGTTTTTGTTATGTTTTCGTCCCAGAACTCATCTCCTTCCATGGTACATTTGCAGCTCATACGTTTAAAATTTAAGGATAAATGAGACAGCTATTGATATTTTTTTGGTTTTCCAAATGAATCACTCTCTGCTTTTCGCTGCGGGGAATAGTCACAATGGACATGTTCCGGTCAAGTGGAAAAGTTCAAACTAGGATCCAGAAGATTCGATGAGCAATAGGGTTTACAAATCTAACACGAGTCTACCATAAACGAAGGCGGTCACTTTCATAGTCATCAAGAATATAAGCAGTTTGTGACCTATGCTACTTCACTGTTCTTAGGAGTTCATGTAAATAAAATGGTAATAATTTATCACCCAATATCTCAATGCCATTCTGTTCTTTTCAATCATTGAACATTTAATGATCTTATCCAACATCAGGAGAAAGAAAAAGAAAGACAGAAAGAGAAAAATAATTTTGAGAAAAAAAAAGAGGCGTTTGCTTAGGTCTATTATAACCTACACTTGGAAAAAAAAAATACACAAAAAAACAAACAAACAAACAAATCCAAAACCCAAAACGCAAGCTTATGAAATGGAGTAAATATCTTGCTTTGGGTGATGTCTCTTGCACATGACACTTCCCCCTCGGCTTTGAATGGACCTCTCGCCAACCAATAATCAAACACTTGTGCGGGCCGTTTTTCGCCAGACCTAAGAGGAATTCGGCAGCTTGGTCCCCTTTTATCATTTTGATTCTCCACAGCAAAGATCCCCTTTCGAAAAGTATCGGGTAGATGGAAGAATGCTGGAGATCAAATTTAACTTTTTTGATATTTTTGACCCTTTGGATTTAGCGAGATAGTGGGATCGATTGTGATGTTAGGCCAAGTGCTCCACAATGTCCGCGTGTTGAACTCATGTGCTTTCCCCCGTCCAAATGACAACGCAAGTCACCATGGCATAGCTTGGCATCACAACCTCATTTCAATTAGCAAATCGCTGGAAAAGGGCAGATGGGAGTGGTTTAAAAGTTGACGTTGGTATTCTTTGTTTTTTCATTCCGAGGCACTGACTAGAAAAGGAAGTTAAGAAACCGGCGCACTCGGCCACCCCACCCTGAAGATGGAATGTTCAGGACAACTGATCTGCTATTAAAAATATTCCTCCGTTTCGAACTTTCTATTAAGTCACAACAGTGTTGTTTTCCTTAAAGGCGAAATTGTACCAACGGCTCGAGGTGTTGGAAACTTGCAATTGAATTCTCGAGCTAATAAATTAGTCATATTTAACTTCTTGAGATAATAATTATGACATGTGAAGATTCTACTGAGCTTATAATTTTTGGAGGAGAAGGTAGGAGGTGATTCGTGGGGATGAGTAGGAAAAAAAAATTAGGTGTTTTTGTATTTTGTAAGCTGGGTTGATATGGCAATGACGTGGTTTAAATGGCTAATTGGACCGACGCTGATGTGATATTTATGCGTTGACGCGTTTAGATTAGACATGCGACGCAATATGATTAGATTGATGTGATATTAATTTGACATGTCAGCATTTACCGTTAAGGGGAACGAGGTTAGAGTCTCTTTTTTCTAAAATCATTATCTCACGAAGCTAAATGACTAATTTGTTATCTCAAAGATTCAATTGCAACTTTCGAATACTTCAAAAGCTATAGATGCAATTTCTCCTCTCTTAAACGATATTTGTCCTAACCAATTTGTGCGTGGATGCAAATTCATTCTCGATTAGAATAGAACCCGAATTGAATATTGGACGTTACGCAAATGCCACCACTTAAAGCAAATGTTTGTGAAACTTCTTTACTAATTAAATACCGATCGTTCAACTGTGCTGCACAATAACGAAGAAGAATACAAATGCTTGATGTTTTTTAAATTTCTCACGTGAGACTCTCATTTTTTCATAAAGTTCTAGTTATATATACAATTATATTTTGGAAAACTTTTAACATCTGCACATCACAAAACATGCTTTGTTCTTGGATAGTTTTTAAATTCAATTAATCTGATTGCAGTACTCAGTCCACGTGGGAATGGGCAACAACTCACATGAAGAGGGCAAGTGGCACTGTTAAAGCGACACTTCTTGGTGCCATGCTTTTCATAATGGAAATAGATAGGTCACTAGAAGCCAGGCTCAGTGGCACCACACTAGGATTCCCTCTCTTACCAACAAGCTTTGTCTTGCTTTCTAAGCAAATATAGATATTTATAAAGGTAGCATCTAAGAAGCCAAATTCTCTTGGACAACGTGTCGTTGACAATTAATCTATTCTTTCTAAATGGAAACGTGTCGTTGACAAACATCGGAGATACTGTTTTGTTTTGTTTTTTGTTTTTATCAAACTACTATTGTTTTTATTCAAACAACCCACCAATTATGGAGGATCAGATCCACAACAAATCAGGATAATGCTCAGAAATATTGGAGTGGCCATCGGAACTAATCACGGAGTAGGGCTAGGCAAACCGAGTTCGGGGGCGGGTTCGGCTCACTGGATATTTTTCCACCCATCGCCCGCCTCTTTATTCTAGTCAGAAGGCTTATCCTCACACTCATTCCTATTGTTCCAACTAGCATTTTGATCCCTCCTTCCACAGCCTTTACCTCCGAATCCTCCTCTGTCTGATCTACCTCTAGTACTCTACCACCAAAAAACTCCTTGTCTCCACCTCGACCCCCTCTACCTCTAAACAATCAATTGTTACCAAATCAAAAGCATAACCAAATAGAAGCGTGAGCTAGGGCAGATTGCAAATCCCTGAGCTAGGGCAAAGCCATGAGGTGAGGCGAAGTTGTGAGCCGTGTTGGAGAGTGAGCTAGGGTAGAGAGACGGAGAGAGAGCTAGGGGCAGGGCAGTGAGAGAGATGAAGAGACAGTGAGAGAGACAGCGGCTGGCGAGTAGGGTATGAGCTAGGGTAGAGGTCAGTGAGAGAGAAAGATGTCGAGGGCAGGGGGATTAAACCCTTAGCGAAATGCACCGTTTCGCTAAGGTATAAAAGGTATTATACATGTTTTAATAAAGTTAAACGGGTCAGGTTCGGGTTTAATTCGGGGTTACATAGTATACCCGAACCTGAACCCGAAAACTTATTTTTACATTAAACAAACCCGAACCCGATCAAACCCCCCCCCCCCCCCCCGGGAACGGGTCAGACCCGGGTCAGTCTGGCGGGTTCGGATAAAATGCGCACCCCTATCATGGAGGCAGCCCATTGAGCAAGAAGGTGCGTTTCCACATTTGCGCCATGTTTAACAAAACTAAACTCACAAAATACAAAATCAGAAAATGATACAAAAGCATTTGAAATTCTGCTATACATTTTCCAATTATCCTTTAAAGGAAATTTCTCGAAGGCTTCAATAGCATGCTTTGAGTCCTTCTCAATGATCACTCGGTGAAACCCTCTACTAATTGCATCATCAATTCCCAGCTGGGCAGCAAATACTTCTCCTTCAACAACATCAGCCACCTGCGTCTCCATGACTCTAGCACCAATGACACGCCCAGAACAATCCCTACAAACAATAGCTCCCACAGAAAAATTAAGACGCACAGCCACATCAAAGTTAACTTTAATCACGCCCATTGGAGGAGGAGACCATCTTGCTGCAACCACCACATCAGTACGCCTTTTCCATGCTGCCAAATGTTCACCACACACTCTATTAATAGAATTCATCAAGCCCACCAAATTCAACACAACAGAATTATGAACAGTATTGTTTCGTGTCCACCACAACAGATCCCACGCATTCAAAGCATATAATTGAACATGGTGATGCTCCTCAATAGGTAGACCCTTTAACAAGCTAGGATCAATAACCATCTTCAGCCAATCCACCACAGAATTGTCAAAAACATCTAATATCCAAAACCCAAGCGATGAGCTCCAAATAAATATGCTAACCTAACACTCCAGCAACAAATGCTTAGTAGTTTCTACAACCAAACCACATAAAACACAATCAAAATTCCCAGCCTCATCCACTAAACTCCTTCCCAACCTTACCGTCACTTTTCCTTTAGTAGGAATAACATCCCAACATAATTTCCAAATGGCAACTTTCAATCTTTTATGAGCCTTCATCCTCCAAAGTTTCTTCCACCATATTAACTCCAAAGGAGATGAAAGAATCACCTTCAAATTTGATAACTCCCGATACAAAGATTTAGTAGAGAAAGACCCCGACTTATCAAGACACCAAACCATCTCATCCCTCCTATTTTCTCTTCCAATATGGATCTTTACAATAGCTGCCGCATTTAATGATCTAAACACCTGCCAAATCAATGACTTATTCCACTGCATATTGTCCTTATCAATAAGGTCAGCAACTATATGAATATTCAAAGGATTTTGGTCATCAAGAGGAATCGATTTGAAACCTAGGAGAGAAGGAAACCAAGGGTCATTCCATAAAGAAGTATCCTCCCCATTGCCAACTACAAAACACAATCGCAAATTCAAAAGAGATCGACAGAGATACTATTTTAATTGAGACTGTTGCTACCACAAAACCTTTCCCATTGATGGTTTATTAATGACGTTACTAAACGCTCCCATAAAGGCGACCTATTGTAGTTGTATCTTTGACTCACAAAAGCCTTTTAATTTGAAAAAACATAATTGCCTCAATTTTTCCAAGAACTTCTTATTCTTAATCCCAAGGTTACTTTGGATAGTAAGGACCTAGGACTAAGGTCCCGTTTGAAATTACGTCTGGGAGTTCAAAAAGAGCTTTTAATACATGAAAAACACTTTTTCACACAAAAAATGCATGTTTGGCTAAAAATAAAAAAGCACTTTTTTAATACCTAAAAAGCTAGAAATCCACGTCAAGGAGAAGCTTCAAATTGAAGCTTTTTCCTTAACACAGAAAAACAGCTTATGTGCGACTCACCTGAAGTTTAATGAAACTTTTTAAATGGCAAAAATGACCTCCAGACCGTCCAACTTCCTATTCCACTTTCTTCTCCTTTCTTGATTCACTTCCCGTACATTTTTCCTATAATTTCTCAATTCTCCTGATAAAACTGGTGGGAGAACAAAATTCAAGTTGAAAAATCGGTAAGTTTTGTCAGCTTTTAATCAATTCTTACTTTTATGCGTTCGTTTATTTGATTTTATATTTGTATCTATTAATTCTTTCGGTTGTTCTGCACAATTCAATGACTTCATTCTTTCAGTTGTTGTATTTGAATTACTGTGAAAGGTTCCATTGTAGCTAGAATAGTTATCTTATCTTCAACAACAATCCATTTTTGAAGGAGAAAAATAAGGTCAAATCTCAACAACAATTTATTTTTGGAGGAGTAAAATAGCTGAAATAATAGAAGCCGAAATACAATTTGGTCAAAAAGAAACATTTAGCAAAGCTCTTGAAATATTATAAAAAAAACCACTACTTAACATTTAGAGAATAGCTTTGACGGAGTATAGTAGGATGCAGTACAAATTTTTTTTTTTTTTTTTTTAACTTGTCCTACATCCTATTTGAATGTGATTTGACACAAAAAAGCAAGAACTTTGATTTTGCTTGTTTTAACTTCATCATTTATTTGCAATTATTTATCTTTTTAACAACTGTGTTTGCTTATTCATTATTGCAACATGATGGTAGGAAATATGGTCAAGAAAAATCAAAGCAATGTTATTGGTATGGCTGCATAGAGTCAAGAAACTCAGGCCACGAGGATAGTTTGGACAGAAAAAATGTTAGAAGAATATATTGACATATGTATTAGTGAGATCTACTCTGGTAATCGCCCAAGAACACATTTTAATAGGACAGGGTGGCAAAATGTGGTACAGAAATTCATTGAGAAGATGGGTAAACTATATAACTACAAGAAAGATTTCAACATTCAGGAGAAACTGTTAGTAGACATTTTAATAGTGTATTAACTGTGTTTCACGAATGGCAGTTGACATTATTAATCCCATTGACAGAGAATTTAATGATATGCCAAACAAAATCCGTGAGAATGAACAGTATTGGCCTTACTTTAAAAATTGTATTGGAGCTATTGATGGAACCCATGTGCGAGTTACAGTTTCTCCATCGAGGCAAGTACCATTTATTGGTCGTAAAGGAATTCCTACTCAGAATATTATGGATGTTTGTGATTTTTTTTTATGCGTTTCACCTTTGTTTGGGCTGGATGGGAAGGTATTGCACATAATACATGTATTTTTTTGGAAGCTATTCGAAAGGAGGAAATACGATTCCACACCCACCTAGAGGTTAGTATTTAATATAACGACACTTACAAGCTATACGTGATGATACATGTACCATTTATTTATTTTTCATATATTTTATACAGGTAAATATTATTTGGTAGATGCTGGATATCCTCATATGCAGGGATATATGGGTCCATACAAGGGAGAACGATATCACCTACCAGACTTTCGACGTGGTAGCCTACCAAGGGGTATGCATGAAATATTTAATCATGCACATTCGTCACTCAGATGCACTATTGAAAGAACATTTGGAGTTTGGAAAAGTAAATGGAAGTTATTGGATCACATGCCAAATTTTCCTTCCGACAGACAAGTGAAAATTGTGGTAGCGTCTATGGCAATTCACAATTTCATTAGGAACAATGCATTGAAAGATCTTAAGTTTCAACCATATGATGATGATGAAAATTTGCTACTTGATGATATGGAGGATGAGGAAGTACAAGAAGATTCAAGCTTACAACAATTTGGAATAGCCAGTGAAAATGCAATGAGTGATGTTCGTGATCATATTGCTACTTTACTTATAAGTCATCACTAGGATTAGTTTCAATTTTATGATTATATTTTTTATGTATTGAAAATTTGTAAGAACATCGATGGTTATCAATTGTTTTTTTTTTTTGCTAAACACATTGGTTTATTGTTATTGGATGGTTTTATTGCTAAACAGGCATTACAAGTCTCACACCAAAGGATCTCGTAATCTAATTATTCTATTTGGATTTGCAAAGAAACAGCTAGTTGATGATTAATGGGAGAAAATTGTCGGATTTGATTATAAAGTGTATGAAAAAATATTCTGTTAGGATTTCGAATTATTCATAAATCTCATATACACCGTGAATTTATTTGAAAATTAAATATTGATTTGTTAACAAAGTGAATTTATTTAGAAATTAAATACTGATTTGCTAACTTGATGAGATACACCAAAGTAGTGGAGGAAAGGTACTTTCTCAATTACTTTTGAGAAAAACATATTATAATTGAATAAAATGAGATATAGGTCCTTTTTGGTCATTTTTAACACCTAAAAGTATTTTTTATGTTTTGTTACCAAACATGTATAATAGATTCAAAGCACTTTAAAACATATAGTTACCAAACAGCTAAACAGTTTTTTAATAAAGCTCTGTAGGTAAAAGCTCTACAAGCAAAAGCTTTATCGATAAAAGCACTTTTTGTCACAGCAATCCCAAATGAGGCCTAAGGGTTAGTTTGACGTGTTTCACTCCAGTGGACCTGTCAGACTAGGTTTTTCCTCTTCACAAAAAAAAAAACAAACTTGTTCTTTTTTCTTGGGAAGAAGAGAGGGAAAGGGGGATGGAAATTAACAACATGACATTTTCCTGAAAGTATGCTTTATATACACATGTTAGGTCATATGTCAAACTTATAAGCGGATATTTGTTTAAACTTCCCCATTTTCAGCTACAGTTCATATCCTGGGAACCTTGAGTTTTCAGGTGCAAGTAGATCAAACCAAAGGCAAGCAGTTCCAGCAAGTCCTTGGAAAAGAGTGAAAGCCTGGTCAGTCCCAGGAGCCTGCCCCACAGTCGCAAGCTTTCTGCCATTATGATACAAGAACCTTGCCCATTTTCAGTTACAGTTCATATCCTGGGAACCTTGAGCTTTCAGGTGCAAGTAGATCAAACCAGAGGCAAGCAGTTCCAGCAAGTCCTTGGAAAAGAGAGAAAGCATGGTCAGTCCCAGGAGCCTGCCCCACAGTCGCAAGCTTTCTGCCATTATGATACAAGAAGCTTGCAAATGTTTTTGCTCTCTCCTCATATATGCTCTCTCCTGTCAGACGATAGAGGGACAGGAAGGCGTAACCATTCCCCGCCACACCATCTGCAAGTCCCACCTTCTTCACCAGCCCATTTTTCCACACTACTTCTCCAGCTTCTATTGCAGCATCACGAAATTCTCTGTCAACTGGAAACACCTGTTTGTAACAAATAGCAAGAAACAAGTTTACATTACTATTATCAGTTTTAACTGGATTACAAGCTCAATGAATAAGATCTCACAGCATTACCATTAAGGTCAACAGAATAAGGACCCTTGCGACTTACACCTAACTTTTAGGGGAGACACTTCTTGAAGTCTATGAACTTATATGTATACATTTAACATAAAACATCTTCAAGGTTAAGTTTTGGCAAAGATAAGGTTCAATGATCCAGGATTAGTGAGTTGGTTTTTCATCAGTCTTTTTGCTACCGTCGATAATATTTTGCATATTCATCACAAACGCTTAATGTATATGTGAACCATTAATCTTCACAATTTCCTTCCAACAAACAGCTCCCGACACCCTATAGTCACCCTTGCAACCTTGCTATTAATTAAGAAAAGGCCTGAACCTACTAACCTGGAACAGAGAACAAAAAGGAGCAAGAAGAAGAACGCCCTGGATGCATGCAACTATACTGAAGTTACTAACCTTTGATGCCTTGCACAGGGTAAGGGCCATGCCAGTCGCGCCATGAGACCATTGAACCAACTTGTCCCTCGGGTTTCCTTCACTTGAGGGGTAATTCCCACTGTGAGCAAACCTATTACTCATCAAATACCTCAAAGTCCCCTTGACATCCTCCGCATCCTCTGTTGAGAGAGGGAAGTGAAGTAGCACGTGCAAAATTCCGGCAAGGCCATTGGCTGCACCAAAGTACCTTGTTCCATGCCATCTATACATCAGTGGGCAGGCAGTGTTATCAGATGCCCCCGCCCTGCCCCCTGCTATCACAGCATCAACAACAGGCATGAGAAGATCATTGGGCACTGTTTCTTGTCCAAGGTGCTTGTTTAGGAACAAAGCAGCCCATAAAAAGCCAGCTCGCCCATAAAGAAGATCATATGACATTCCAAAACCACCCTCTTCAGGTCCTATGGGGAGAGCTCTCTCTTGTGCTAGCTGTACATCATTAAGTAGACAAATATTAGACATGCTTGTAATTTTTCGTGGACATGACATAAACAGTGTGATATATACAAGAAAGAAATATCTTTCTACAGTGAGCTCCACAAAATTTCCACTTTCAGGACAAAACTAACGAGGCTCTGGGGCCATCCATGCAGAACAGAGGAGATTTACACTTATGGCACCCCTGGTTTCTTAAGAAGCACTACTTAAATGAGAGCGTAAGTCCTCATTATTGATCTCGCTTGTAGCACTGGATTGTGGATAATTCTCAACCACAATGACTACTGTCTCACCTAGACAGCTAGGACACATCTCTCCCCTCCCCAGAAATTTCATATCCATTACTACTTGGTGCTAAGATATTCACAAGGACTGGAATCAGAAGAAATAGAAGTAAAAGAACTTAAATCAAAATACTAAAGTTTTTTCTATCCAAACCATATGATGGTGTCCTTTCTCATTATTCACTAGTAACTATTGACCACGACAAATCTTAACAAAATAACTGTAAACAAACAAGAACACTGGAAAGTCCAAAAATGCGCAGCAGCACGTCATGTTACAATTATGAGTCTAGAAACACATAATACACTTGATGGCCTAAATGGCATTTCAGGTGACCCTCATTTTTCATAAAATCGGCCCAAAGACTTTCTCTTCATATATAATTAACCAATATCATATCCCCAAGTTCTAGGATTTACAGCAATAAAGTGAACCTACAGATAATTTGGAATTCTACCCTGGCTAATAATATCTCACTATGCTTGCCTACCATGGTAGTCTGGTGGATCAAGTTTGCAAACCTTAACCATAGGATGAATTTCCAAGACCTTTTTTGGGTGCTTTGAAACGGTTAACAATGTAAAACCTACAGCCTCACAACAGTATCTAGTTGCTGTCTTTGACCATCAGAAAGTTTTGTGTTCACAAAACGATATTCTCTACATGTTCCTCAGTTATTCGAAATAGGATGCAAACAACTACTTCCAGAAACATAAAAGCTACAGAACAAGACAGCTTCTCAAGAAACTAAGGAATAAGCTCACTTAAAAGTAGGTGCCATCCTAGTCATAAGCCCATTTCAAAACATCAAGTATTGTACGAAAAAAATCCTGCTTCAAGTTATAATATGCAAACTATATCTCCCCTTCCAGCTAATTGCAAATGTGCAGTCCATACAATTTCTCTTACATCTCTCGCTTTATCCCCAGTTTTTGCTTTGATGAGCAACGTTGGTACAGGCTAAGATGGGTCTTCTCTCCCGCCCCGGGGGGAAAAAAAGAAAACAACAGACAACCTCATTTTCTTGTTTCAGTTTTTATGGCTGCAGCTATCATTTTCCAATTGGTCACACAATTAGTAGACAAGAAATACTGTCCACCGACACTAGACTTGCATCTCTTCTTGGGAGCTTGCCCAAGTCTTTTGTCTCGAAAGCACGTATCTTTCTGCTTTTGAATCGGTAATCGGTGATAAACAGGACCACATTGGTGTATACATTACATGATGCACGACAATAAATACCTCCAATACTATCAGAAGAACGTACTTTTAAGCATGTACATATGCGGTTGAACTTAGCTGCAAGTAGCGGTAGAGAAGATTATGCAACAAAAGGGCCCAAAACAGATATCTTTCCAAGATACAGAACTTTTTCTTAAAGGCCAAGACATGAAAACAGGTGTAGTAGGCAAAAACAGATTTTTCAATGCATCAGCGAAGTGAAAGGGACTAGGAAACAGGTCAGGACTCAGGGCTCCAGATATTAGTATTACCTCAAGAAAGAGACTCAAGAACAGGTCTCGCCTCTGATGGTCCCCTCTGTAGTTAGCCACCACTGCTCCAACCGCGTAAACTCCACCTCTTCCACACAAAAATGTCACGTGCCTGTCATAGCAATATCGACAAAATTAGCTTACACCCACACACGAAGAGAAGGGAACCTCTAACTTCAACCAAGCCGATCTTGGGATGACCAGTAAAGGACAGAGAGCACGCATCAAAAAAAATCCGGGCCAAAAACAGTGGATATTGTCCAAACTCAAAGCTGAGCCCACACGGTCTCGTACCCTCTCGTAATTACTTTCACGGGTTAAACTTGGTTCAGTGACAATAAGGAGCAGTAGAATATTCTTTGTGCTCTTATTGACCCGTCATTTATTCCTTCACCGTCAACTTTCATGTTCCTGTCCTTTAATAATCTTCCATTTAATCGCCCTCGAGTCCATGAATTTAAAATTTTCCTTCTATTTTACCCTTGAGGCCTTCACCAACTGAAATCCCTCAGTTAGGAAAAATTATTTTGACAGTTACACACATCAAATTTAGGAAGTGTTTGTTTGTCAAAATTTTAAAAAATATTCTCAGAAGTGTTTGTATGTTAAAATTTTAAAAAATATTCTGAAACTTTGAGAGTATTTATTTTATTGAGATTTATTAAGATTTGTGAAAGATAAAGTATGTATATGTAAAAAGTTAAAAATTTTAAAGTGTATTTATTTTGCTAAAAATTTTTATGTCTTAAAATATTAGAGAAACAAACGGTAACTTAAACGTACTGGCATGCATTCAGATATAACACACCTAAGAAGTATTTATTTGTCAAAATTTTAGAAAATATTCTTGAAATTTTAAGAATTTTACTTTATTAAGATTTATTAGAATTTATAAAAGGTGAAGTGTGTATGTTTAAAAGTTAAAGATTTTAGAGTGTATTTATTTGGTTATAAATTTTCATGTCTCAAAACAATCGGTAACCTCGTAACAACAAAATCCAAGACGTTTACGCCCACTTTACCGATTCTCGATACTCACTCCTCTGAACCGATGAATCACGATAAGAATGCTCAGAAAACGAAATATATATATATATATATCAGATTAGATGCTTCGGTTTATAAAAATTTTTAAAATTTTGATAAAATTGTAAATATTATGTATATTAAAATTTTATAAATTTTTATTAATAAAAAAGTATAAAAAGATAATTTGATATATTCTTTTAATAAAAAAATATTAGAGATTAATGAATGTTATAATTTTTTTAAAAAATATGAATTTTTAAAATTTTAAATATTTATTTTATAAATTTTGTTATTTTAAAATACTTTTCCAAACCGATCAGTAATAATAAAATTTACCTGGTGGAGGCACGTGCGACAACGGCACACGTGTCGACGATCTCGGCGGACAATAGCAAATCCTGCTGGCTACCGGTGGCCTCGTAGGACCGTAAGCAGGTGAAAGCTGTTCCCAGCAGACCCGTGTACGCAGTCGGGTCCATACCCACTCCCATGCCCATTCCCTGTTGTTCTCTCCACGTGACTTGCACCACCTAAACAGAGCAATATCAGGAAAACCTCCAACCCTCAGCTAACGTGCTCATCAGAGCGACACAGAAAAACCTACGCACCCTAATCAAGTAGGTCACCCCAACCCACTCCGTACGCATACCTGATCCTTAAGCGATACTGCCGCTTTCAGAAAAGTCCCGGTCGGAAGGGACAAGCTCGGGGCTGAGAGATCCATGTTGTAAATCATATCCAACCGCTCGTTGTTGCCATCCTCGTGGCCATCCTGAGACGATGATAACTCCATCACCGGTGACATTCGGTACCTTTGTTCCTCTCTCTCTGTACAAGGTTCTATTCCCCCGTGCGAGTGTCTGATGCTTTCCTTTTGACAGTGGGAGAGGAACAAAGGTACCGAATTTATAGGTGAAAGTGGGAGGGAAAAGCCCGCGCGTGTGTAAAGTGGGAACACTTGGGGTTGTATGGAATTGACGGTGCTACGCGGAGAGACTGTGTCCGCGTGACACGTTAGCAATTTCTGTACGAATTAAATAACAACCCTGCGATGCACAAGGATCACGTGAATCCGCAGCGTGGGTAGGGTACCTGATATGGTGGGGCCGATTGATTATAGCCAATAATTATGGTGCTTAGACGATTTTGATTCTGATATGACTGGGAACGGATATCTAATATTTTTATTGAAATAGGAATTGATCCTGTGGGAACGCGCTCCCATTGTTTTTCCACAGGAGTCCCGTGCTCCCGTTGTATTAGCACAGGAGATCAATTTGATCTTCTTCTAGAGACTAGAGCCATTAAAATATTTTTTTTAAAATTATATTTTACACCTTTTAACTATCACACATTTTAAAATTTATACTACAAACTATTAATATTTCATATATTACAATATAAACTATTAAAATAATTTTATATATTTTATAATTTATAACTAAGATTGTGAGATATTATATTTATTTATTTATTTTAATATTAAGATCTTAATATTCGGTGCGAGATATGAAATAATTATTTTTCAAAGTTTCTTATCTGCTTATAAGACTCCACGCATCGATAGAGTGTAAAAATGTTATGGGAAGTCCACTTCTGATTGTAATACAATGGTCCCGTTATTATTTAGAGGACGTTTGTTTTTCAAAATTTTGACACTCTAAAATTTCGCGCTAAATTAAAAAATTAAAAAATAATATATCTTTCTCTTTTAAATAATTCTTTCTCATTATAATATTATAAAATGTTCTTCTTTTGACATAAAATATCTTCACTTTTACACTAACCCCAATACATAAAAATTTCATCACCCCAAAATTTCTACAAACAAACACCACCCTAATCATTTCTCTTTTAATCATATAGTTGGGAAGCAATGGATAAGCAGACGTGGGTTGGGTATAAAGTATGTCATTCCATCCATATATTTTGCTTATGGGAAAAGAAAGAGATATGTATATTTAATTAGATCAAGAATAAATATCTAAAGATTTAATTAGGTTGAACAATTAAATATTTTAAAATTTATATCCATAAGTGAGAAAACATTATTTTTTTTCCTCACTAGGGCAATGAACATTTTTTTTCTCTTGGATAAGTAGCCAAGGAACATGTTGTTGACTCTGCTTAAGTGTAGACAAACCATCATGGCCAGTGCCAACCAACATCAACTGTTTAAACTCCTTTCCTTCCTACTAGAGATCATTTTAGAGAGCTTTTTGTTTTTTATTTTTTGGCATATTGGTTCTCTAATTTGTAATTTAATGAAGTTGGTCTCTTCTCAAATAGGGGTTTACTTCAAACATGTCAGAAGCAAAATTTGGCAATCAGTCATTCGGTCTGCTAAGTAACGGATGCCTCAAATTGATTCCACTTTCGTTAAGAGTTACTGTCAGGCTTAGCAGAATCTAAAGCTGACTAAGAGAAGTCGGATGTCAGAATTCCGATAATTATATTCAAAATTATAAACATTTCACGCAGATTCAAAAATTGGAATCATATTCAAAATAGATGACACATATTTATAAAAAAAAAAATTAACACAGAGTCATAAATACAGATAGATTCACATATTCAAAAATTTGAATACAGAGTCACACAATTTGAACATTTTAACTCGCATACCATCCGGGTACTCTTCCTAAATAACAAAATCAGGTAATTTCTCCAAAGAGATTTCTTCCATTAAGCCACCATGCAAAAGACATTTATAATTATGGAAAATAAAATAAAACTCAATCACACAGAATGAATAATACCAAGCAAGTTAGTATTAAAACTATGAGCGGAACACAACAACTAACCAATCAACATTACTGGGTCAGCTAATGCAACTAAATCAAAATGAACACAAGGAACAAACAAAAAAGGCAAGCAAAATAGGCAAAGTCACCATTCACACAGATTCAAAATTTTGAACACAGATTCACATATTCAACTATTCAAAAAATTTGCACTGAGAGTTATAAATCCCTAAATTTGAACCGGACCGAAACCCAAATTTGATTCACAAATTCAACCCAGGCTTGCTTGAGAGAGAAGGTCTGAGAGTGAGAGAGAGAAAGGTGCAATTGAGAGAGAGAGAGAGAACGGCAGCGCGAGAGAGACATAGAGACAAAGACCGGCGGAGGTGCAGAACTTGCTTGAGAGAGAATGAGAGATGAGAGACTGAGGTCTGATAGTAAGAGAATCCATAGCAGCAGCCAACGTGAGAGAGATGAGCGCAAGTGAGAGGTTTAGGTTTTATTTTTTTATAATAAAAAAAAAATAAACGGCATTGTTTAAAAAAAAAAAAAAACCGGAACCGATTTTTTCCGCTGAACACGCCGAAATTTTCTGTTTCCGGTTCCACATCTGAAAAATGTCTAAATGGAGCTCCGATTTCAGTTCCTAGAATCCACAGACCTTCTCTTGCCGAAATTGGAGACGCATACGAAGTCGAAGGTCCGCTGGTGTCCGGACCGGATGAACAGGCCTATTCCCAACTGCTGCTTAGGTACAAGCCTATGGTATATATTGCGCTCCCTTGTTTGATTCTAGTTTGGCGATTAAGCTAAAGATCAGGGGCTTAGTGGATAAAAAAAAAAAAAAAAAAAAAAGTCTGCTAGCACAAAACTCCCTAAATACCCATTTGGAGTTGTGACAACAATATTAACATTATCGTCATTTTAGTTTGAAAATTTGATAAAGGGTGCAAAGTGTTAAAAATTGGTAGTTAGAGGGTGCAATGTGTCAAAATTGGTAGTTAGGGTGCAAAGTGTAAAATTTGTTCTAAAAAAAAAGTCTTTTTATCTTTTTCCGAACAACTTTCCAACTAGCACAAAACAAGTGGATAAAAAAAAAATGCTAGTTATTAGTTCCGTAATGCACACGTGAACAACATCGACATTATTAAGATATTTATTCTAGTCAAATTCTTGCAGCGACCTGAAAAAAAAATCACAAAAGAAGAAGGGCACGGTCGGATTATTAAAGCCAGATTAATTAAATTGTCTGTGATACTGTGGTCCAGTTGCATAGACAGTAGGGGATCCAGATTAAAATTCATGGGGGTCGAACTTTAAACGCAAAATTATAAGAATTTTTTTTCCTTCGTAATGCAAAAAATTGTCTTAGAGTTACAATATGAAAATTAAAGACTAAAAACATTAAAAATATTAGAATACATGTACCGTACTATGTACAACGACTGAAGGTGACAATTGTATCCTACGTTTTTGCATCTTCTGAAAATGTTGCAAAATGGCTTCGTTCTCAATAGTTTTAAAAACTTCTTGCTCGATGTACACTACCATGCAATCATTCATCCAGTCATCTCTCATCCTATTACGCAAATCACTCTTGATGATCTTCATCGCAGAAAATACTCTTTCAACGGTTGCAGTCGCAACTGGTAAGACCAATGCCAACTCAATAAGTCGATAAACTAATGGAAATAGAGTATTCTTTTTGGTCTCAACCATCTTCATAGCAAGACCTCCAATATCTTGAAGCCCAGAAAAAACATCATTTCTTCTAACATCTCTAATATAGGTATTAAGCTGATTTTTAAGTATCAAATGATCATCTACTGTGAAATCTTTGGATAAAGCTCAGCAAGACGACGTAACTTAGCATGATCAAACGCTGAGAATGAGTTTTTTGGATCAAGACATGCTATGCAAAGAAGTAACTCCGTACTTGCTTCTGTGAACCGATTATTCATCTCCTGAATGATCAAATCAATAACTTGGCAAAACACTTCCACACGAAAATGATGGAAATAAGTAATAGTTTGCCCTCCACGCCTCGAACGACTACGAGTTGGTATAATGTCTTCCATATTCGGCACACTAATAGAGTTATCACACAAAAAGTTTTAACTTCTTCCAAAAATCATCCCATTCTATCTCTCTCAATTCTTGCAACTGTTCCTTCACAACTCCAACCAAACCCATAGCATTAACAATGTCTTGATCTTTTCGTTGTAAGGCTTGTGACAATTCGTTTGTAATTCCCATTATATTCCTCAACAAATGCATAGTGAATACAAACTCAAAATTTTCCATCTTATCCATCAAACTCATAGCCATGGATCTTTGTTCTGGGAGAGTACCATCATCTTTTATGTGTTCAAGCACTTCCAATACTGATGACCACATAGTGAAGAGACGGATTATTGTAAGGTGGTATGAACCCCAACGAGTGTCACCTACAATATTATAGGAATTATAAAACTATAAACAAATAAAAAAAATAAATGGTCTATTAGTATTATAATGAAATATAATAATCACCTGGTCGTGTGAGACTGGTTTCTTGATTTTTGCCCCTTCCACTAGAAATCTCTCCCTTGTCCAACCACTCCACTATCTTCTCATGACAACTTTGCCGAAGAGCATCTTTCCTTTTACATGAAGCTCCGACCATATTCACAATCATGGAAGTATAATTAAAAAAATCACCAACTTGCAAGTTATTCTTTGCAATACCCACAATAACCAATTGAAGTTGGTGAGCAAAACAATGGATATAGGTAGCAGAAGGATTGTCCCTCAAAATGAGCGACTTCAACCCATTAAACTCGCCTCACATGTTTGATGCCCCATCATACCCTTGACCTCTCAATCTGGATATTGACAACCCATGTCTTGCAAACAATTTGTCTATATTTTTTCAAAGATTCAGAGCAAGTATCAGAACATGTTCCACACCAAGAAACCTTTCAATCACCTGTCCACGTATGTTACATATCTCAAAACCACTACCATTTGCTCCTTCACTGAATTATCTCGAGACTCATCAACCATAAGAGAATAAAATCCATCCCCAATTTCTTTAATGATGGCAAGTGTGGTCTTAGCTGCACAAGCACTCACCATTTCCTTCTGCATTTTGGAGAAGTCATTTGGTTGTTTCCAGGAGCATTAGTGTTAAGTGTCTTAGCAACCTTTTCATCACGTTGGCAAAACACGTTCAAAAGCTCAAGAAAATTGCCCTTCCTTATTGAACTCTCGGACTCGTCATGACCACGAAAAGCTAATCCTTGCCCCAAAAGATAACGAATGCATCTAAAACCGCTGTTAAACGAATGCGATAAGCATTCTCTAATCGTGCCCTTGTGCGGATAACATGTGCGACACACTTTATCGCTGATTTTCAAGTGCTTCACATTGTCTTCTAGCTTCATTGTGAGCACTATCATGTGCACCAACATGTTCACCAAAAATTCCACTGCCTTTTTCCAATTGCTAAATCCCGTAGATGTAAACTTATCTCCCCCAGACTTCCCTCCTCTAGGTCGCCTAAACAGATAACACCACAAGCAATACGCCTCATCCTTTGATACACTATATTCCAACCAATTAAAATCTTTAAACCATGTCTCCCTAAAACCCCTCATTTCTTGCCCATATTGCTTCTTGGGAAAATCATGGCCACGAGGTTGAAAATGACCTTTGATCAAGTACTCTGTAACATCCAGCTCTTTTGCACCTATTTGGTATATATGTGAGATAATATAAATAGTACGTTGTGGAATTTTTTTACTTCAATTATTCTTCTTACATCTTTAATTTTCCTCCATTTACACCTTTATTTGTGTTTGCATTCAAGAAGGTAATTGGGATGGTCGGGGCAAGCCTATAAAATCCTGGTAAGACAGGTCTGAGTGCTGCACGCCCGGGTTGATTAGACGAGCAGTTTGAGTTCCTGACCCCGAGCAGTTTGATTTTCCGACCCCGAGTAGTTGAGTTCTGGACCCGAGCTGTGTGAGCCCTGGACCCCGGGCCGTTTAAACCCAGGACCTCGGGCTGTTTCAGCCCTGGACCCGGGCTGTTTGAGCTTCCAGTATGCCCAGCTTTTACGTTAGCTGAGCTTCCTTTTGCATGCTACCTTTTACGTGTCCTAACCGTACGCACAACATTAAATGCACTCTTATCCCATTTCACGTTTTACTTCCCTCCTCCTTATTTGACCGCCTAGGTGAAGATGGCCGATTGGCTCTCTCTTTTTGGCGTATTGCGTGTTGCTTGCGTGTACAATAGACGTACGAGATGAAGATTCTGGTGGCAGCAGACGTGTACGACCTCGTTATCCCTCTCTCTCTCTAATGATTGGGTCTAGACCTATAGCTGGTAGGGTAAGTACACCGTGAATTCATTGCTTTCTATTTATAGTATCAACTAGAAGAATAGAAGAATAAGAGAGAGACGTGAAGTGGAGTGCTCTCGAGACATATAGAATTTTCACCAAACCGATAGAGAGAAAGGAAGGGAGAGCGACGTGAGAGAGACCACCTGACCGAAGGAAGGAGGAAGGAGAACCAAGGGGAACGAGACCGAGGTAGTCTCGGTCTACACCTTCTCCTTCCCTTCAGCTTTTAGCTCTTCTTTTTCTAACGTAGTGTTCTACTGTTTTTAGGTGTTTTATTCAAGGAAGGCAGTATAGACTCGACTGAGGTAAGGGTGAGCCAAGTTACAGTATGGGAGATTGGGGTAGTTCGGGTAGTGCATAAAATGTGACTTTTGCCATGAGATGAGAAAAGACTAGTAACCCATTCTTATCACTGTGATAAAATGCGAAGGAGAAAGGACTAAGAGACGTTGGGTGGACCACCTAGGGCTAGATCCTTTGGGTCGTGAAGTTTGAGAAAGAAAAACTCGTTATATATTGGTCGGGAAAGCTTTTGTTTTATATGCCCGAGGAAATTATTGTTGAAGGCCTTATTGTTATATGCCTGAAAAGGACTTGTTTTGTTTTATATTGGTTACATGTTGTTTTGTGTTATATTAGTCACATGCTCGGAAAAGACTTTGATAAAATGTGCCCGGGTAGACTGTTATAAAATATACCGGAAGACTTTGATAAAATGTGCCCGGAAAACTTTATAAAATATGCCCGGGAGACTTTGATAAAATGTGCCCGGGTAGACTGTTATAAATATGCCCGGGAAGACTTGCTAAAACGTACCCGGGAAGACTTTTATAAACTATGCCCGGAAGACCTTGCTAAAACGTACCCGGGAAGGAAGGTTTTATAATAATGCCCTTTATAAAAATCCGAGATGCCCAGAGGCCCGGGGAGATTTTTATAAAACGTGCCGGGGAGGATTTTCTTTTGAAACTAGTCAAGAGCTCTAAAATCTTTTCTTTTAAAGACAGCCAGTCCTTATTGGGTTAGCAATGAATAAAAATAACTTAATTGTATAAGTTGTTGGACTTGCCTATTAACAGCATGTGGTACGTGTTAGGTTGGACTTAGTCTAATGCATGAATCTCATGAAATGAACACTCATTTATGGAGTTATGGATTAAGAGGAGTTACTGTGAATTTAGATTGCTTTATTTTATATGCATTTTATATGACAATTGGTCCATGAAATCTATTGCTCATTTTGATACCTTTGCATCAACATATCATGGGTATGGGGAAGCTGTTGACCGAACTGAACACATGACCGGAATGAAACCCATACCCAAAGGTGGTCCGATGACAGGGTGACGGTACCGATCACAGTGGGATAGTGCAAGCCGTCACTGAAAGGATAGTGGTTGGTATCCCTGGCGTGAAACAATATACGCTTGACAGGGTCCTGGTGCCGGGCACAGGACAGTCCCAGAAGAGAGGAAGGACGCACAACCCTGACTCTGGGGGTTAAACAGAGCGATCAAAGGACACCTCAATTGACAGAAAGAGGAAAGAAAGAAAGAAAGAAAGTACAGTGACCGGGAAACAGATGCATCATTCCTGCATTGCATCATTTTCCTGTTTAGTGTTATTGATGCTTGTAGATTATTTTGATTAATCATGCTTATCTGTTTTGTGTGGCATATTCTTTTTTCCCCCTTTACTGAGTCAATAGGACTCACCCCTTTTATGTTTAATCTCTTGTATGTACTGTCGTGGACATCGAACATATCATATGCTGACATTTATGAGCGAGCAGACTTTGGATGTTGATCCCTACATTAGTAGTGGTTAAATTATGGACTTATGTCACCGAATCTTTTGAGGTATTCGTGGGGTACGAGCCCCAATGGTACCTCAAAGATCCACCTGCACCTCCAGTTCCTCGAGTTGAGGATTTCGGTTTGGTCGATGTTGATCCGGCTCTTCTGCACGTTGTCCCTCCTCCACCGGCGCCGCCAGTGGAGGGCAACGGGGATAATGAGATTATCGACCTAACCTCCGACACTGAGTCGGAGATGACTAAACATCAGTGGTAGTCATTTTTTCTTTTAGGTCCTGTTACTGTTAGCCAGTTTCATGGGTGTGGTGGGACAGAAAGTTGTAGACAACTTTTGTTTTTGTATTTATTATCTTGTTATTTTGTATCTCTGTTTTTGTAATTATTATCTTGTTACTTTTGTATCTTCGTAAAGGTTTTTGTTCTTTGTAAAGTGCTACTTGTATAAAAAAAATCAATATGTATGTGTAATTCCTTTTATTCTGTCCTCCTTACGCCACAAAAATTTTAACTGTAGTTTTGACATCTCCTTAATTAATCCATTTTATTTTCCCTATTTAATTCCGTGTGACTTGTTTGTTAAATCCTGAACACTATTATTTTTCATTCCTTAATATACTTATACATTTCAAAGACATTATTTCCGCTAAACTTGTTTTTAAAGCCAGTTATCAGATTTATTTGTGCCGTAATCCTCGCTTGTGTGCATTACATTACGATAGGAGAGCCTAGGGGGTAAGTACTGGCACAGGGCGTGACATACTCCCTACGAACTTGATCCCTAATCCCAACATCATATTCTTCAATAGATTTACGTAACCTTGGGTCAGCAATAATGTAATCCAGATTAAACATAATGCGAGGTCTTTTTGAACTACTATCCGTTTCAGAATTAATAGCCACGTTAGGAGTATTAGACGACTCCACGCTGCGTGGCTTTCTTATCACAAACTTATCCATTATCTAAACAAAATAAAACAAAGTGAAGACAATCAATCAATTGGATCACAACTCAAAAATCCAAATTCCAATCTAATTACATTGCATTTAATTGATATTACAATCAAATTAATTAAAAATGATACTATTACAAAAATCCCCAATTTTACAAAATGCCAAAATTCCTAATTCAAATCCAAATTACAATCTAATTACATTACATTCAATTAATATTACAATCAATTTAATTAAAAATGATACTATTAAAAAAATCTCCAATGTCACAAAAGGTCAAAATCCCTAATTCAAATCCAAATTCCAATCTAATTACATTGCATTCAATTGATATTACAATCAAATTATTCAAAAATGAAAACAATTTCACAAACCAATTCAAATAAACAATTTCACAAATCACATATATCCAAATTCCAAACCAATTCAATCCCATCCTCCAACAATTTCACAAAACATAAATATCCAAACCAATTCAATCTCATCCTCCAACAATTTCACAACCCACAAATATCCAAACCAATTCAATCTCATCCTCCAACAATTTCACAAATCATAAAATTCCAAACCCTAAAGCATTTTTAGCATACTAAATAAATGAATTTTTCTACTTAATTGTAGATAGAGAATCTTGAATAGAGAGACGTACTTGGGGTCGGAGGTCCAGCAATTTTCAAGTGTAAAATCTCGAGGATCCTGCAAAAATTGAAACCGTCAAAAATGAAAATAATGAGATGGAGAATTTGAGAGAGAGCTGAGAGGCAAGAGAGAGAGGTAGAGACCGAGAGTTTAGAGTTGAGAGAGAGAGAGAGGTAGAGCCGGCAGCCGCAGAGAGCAAAAGAGATAGAGAGAGAGAGAGAGAGAGAGAGAGAGAGATTGTGGACCGTGGGCCGTGACAGAGAGAGACTGAGAGAGGTGAGAATCTGAGATCACCGTCTGGTCGTCTGGATGCTGGTGTTGTGGCCTGCGGTGGTGCAACACAGCGGCTGGATGCTGGTGCTGCGGTGCAGCTGTAGTGGTGCGGCGGTAGGTGGTGGTCCGGTGGACAACGAGGCAGTGGGTACGATGGTGCTGCAGTGGGCGAGAAAGAGAGTGGGAGGGAAAATTCGAAGAGAGAGAGAGAGAGAGAGAGAGAGAGAGAGAGAGCGAGAGAGAGAGAGAGGAGAGAGAGAGAGAGAGAGAGCGCACGGAAGGAGAACCTGTTTTGATATTTTATTTTATTTTTTCGTTTTACGGTTTTACGTTTTGAATTTTTTTTTTTTTTAAGGCAAATGGTGAAATGACGCCGTTTCACCCTCTGCATATTAAAAAATAAAGGGCCTGGGCCTAACAAGCCCAGGCCCTGCAGGAGAAAACCAAGGTTGGCCTGGGCCTATGGGGATCGAGCTCCCATAGGCCCTAACCAACTTATGAAAAAAAAAATTTACATGTAAAAAAACCGCCTCCCTGTATCCTGCCACTGTGCATAGAATATATCAGCTTTTTGGTCTTTTTTAATTGCAGGAACAGACTAGCATGGTGTGCAGAATGGCAAGGGAAAGAGGCAAAACTCTTCCAATTAAATCTATAAGATGAATATATAGTGAAACGCCCTTTTCGAAAAGTCTAGAGAGAGAGGGTCCTCCTTCTCTCTAGACTCCCCCCTTTTCTCTCTTATGCAACCCCTTTCCCAGCACTCTTTCATTCTTTGGGCCCGTCCACCCATCGGCTGTCCAGGAGCTATTTCTTTGTGTTTTCTTGCTTTTAATAATTTTGGTGGTTTTATTTCTTAGTTCTTGCTCTGGCAAAGACTTCTCGGGCGACGGCAGAGTGTTCTCCGGTGAGAACGCACCCCTTGGTTGGCCTCAACGACTCTAGATCTTTGACGTCGTCCCTGTCCGGCAGTACACCACGAGCTCCTGGATCTCCACACGCCACTCCTGAGGTGTGTGGATCTGACATGCCTGGTGTCTTTTGGTCTGCCGCCGTCTCTTCCTCACTTTTTGGTCGAATTTCTCTTTCGTGGGCTCTTTTGCTGTAGGTGTTTGCCGTTCTCGGCGGGATTGTGTTGTGCCTCGAGTCTTTGGACCCGGGTTGGGTTTGTGGGTTTTTGGACTCGATTGGGTGTGGCCCTTATGGCCTGTTGTGCTAGGACCCTTACGGTCCTTAGGTTTGTTTCTAGCTCTTCGGACCATTGAAAATGATGTAGTGGGTCTTTGTGCCCCATTTGAACGTTTCCGGCCATGGATGGTTCCGGATTCAGCACTAGTATTTCCCTTTCCTGTGAAATGAATTCCACCATTGCTTAGAAAAAAAAAATCTATAAGATGAATGTGCCATACATACAAACACAAGTGTTTGTTCTTTTATCGATGGATAAAAAGCTATTTAAGGTCTATAATAAGGATAAATGTACTTTATACCCTATTACTATGGAGGTCTTGACACTTTACATTTCAATTATTTTTGTCACATTGTACCTACCGACTATTGATTTTAAGCACTTTACGTCCTCTCCTAACAATTTTCATTAATTTAAATGAAAAATGATCTTTTAATGCGCGAAATGATATTTTTATCACCATAAATAATTTGTTTATGGTGATTGTTTTATGAAGGTAAAGTCATAATTTCAAAAGCTAAAAAAATGTATTTTTCAATGGAAAATTTTAACAAGGGTGAAAAGTGTATGAAACCAATAATTAGTGCGTTCAATATAATAAAAATTAATAGATTGGAGTGCAAAATGTCAAGACAATCATAGTTTGTGAGTGTAAAGTGTATTTATTCATTTATAATATGTTTTCCACAATGTATTTTCAAATGAAAGAGTCCGAATTCTCGGAAGTCTTAGCTCATGCTGTGGAAATATACCAAACAATGCTATGTTCGGTGATGTATAGCTATCTGTCTATACGCTTCTTCTTTTTTTATATGATAATTTAGGGCAATGAAAATCATGAGCCATGAGTGCAGTTCGATCTTGTGGTGTATTTGTTTGTATTGAGTATGTTAGTGTCTTTTTGTTATTGGCAAAATTCTATGTCAAAATATGTCTCTTTTGAGTTGTAATTGTCTTATATTAAGGTTGTTGACTCGTTCAAGATTTTTGGAAGCCTTCCATGCTGTTATGAAGGCAAGTTGAGTTCATGCAGTCTTAAAGTTTGATTGATGCCCTCTTGAGGTTCTGAGGCAACTCAAAGGGGTAGGTAGATATTATAGTAAAATTAAAATTTTTTTAATTACGAAGGTCTTATATTATAGCAAAATTAAAATTTTGAAAAAAAAAAAAGGCCTAAAATTGTTCAATAAAACTTAATGAAAGGCATAAAAATAGAAATATTTAAAAATTAGTTTACAAATTAAAATTGAAAATAAAAAAACATATCCTAGAAACTAGCACTATCAGCGTCTCTTTTCAAAATAATAGCACTATCAACATCAAAGTCTCTTTTCAAAATAATAGCATCATTCAAATAAATTCTTCTAGTAAAACCTAGCACTACAGTCTACCACAATTGGCTATTTATTGCTAATTAAGTTCTCAAAAAATTAAATTATAACGGAATATGCTTATAGAAAACTTTGAATATCTATTGAGAGTGAATATATGGTATGGGATATTGTTTGCTGTAAATTCAGTTAGTAAGAGCTTACAACTTGAAAATATGCTAATAGATCTTGCTATGAATAAATTAAAGGGACTTATTTCTTATTTCCAAAACACTACAGAGAAAATAGTTTTAATATGCTTTGGATTTATCTAAACAAGTTGTAGTTGAGATGGATATAGAAGTCATATTATTAAAAAAAAAAATTCAAATGATCATGATGATGATGAGATTGCATGAAGAGGCGCATTGCATAGAGGAATCTTTTAAAATTGATTATTTTATTGTATTGTAGATCAAACAATATCTTCCATGCATTATAGATTTGAATTATTTTTAAAATATGATGACATATTCCGCTTTTTGTTTGGTCTTGAAAGATTAAGATCTTTTTAATTGATGCTCTTTTGAGGTTTAACCCACGCTTGACCCACACGCTCCTGACGCTCAAGCCACACTTGAGCATGACATGCAGAATTATTCACGCCATCTTCACTCTCAATCCAAGTTCGAGCGTGAATCGTCAACTTTTAAGAAATCCTACCTTTCTACATCCTATTTAAAGAAAAACTTAGGGGATTTCTTATCAATCGTTTGAGGCCGTCCCAAAACCCCAAAGAGTATGTTCTTAAGTTCCTAGAACCTTCATTTGAGAGAGAAAAACTACTAGAAATTCATGGCCTCAATTGATTAATTTTTCTCACATTAAATTACCATTGAATCGACTTTTTTTTTTGTAAAGGCTTCAAAGTGTTGAAGGATAGTTAAAGAACAAGGTTGTTCATGGAGAATCCATAAGAATAACCTATTCTCCATGAACAACCTCAGTGGTCTGAGGTGAATGTCGCACAGAGTGGGTTTAAACAGAAACATTTGGATTATTACATCAGGGTTACTCGTGTCTGAATATTGGTTGTAAGGATTTTTTCTTAATACATTTCAGGTGACTGTTAGTTCATAGTGGTTTTTTAAAAAATTTTACTTCGTCATCAAATTCTTATCTATTTGTGTGATTGAAGGTTTGATTTAAATTTTTCGCTGCCTATTTTGTTAATTGAGTTAAGCATCCGAAACAATGGCAAAAAAAAAAACTTCTCAGTTTTGAAGAACTAGAAAAGCCCTTAGCTTTGGTTGGCCATGGCCCGTGGGAAATCCCAAAAGGAGGTTGGCTTAATATAAATAACACAAGCAAGAGGAATTTTGTAACTTCAAGCCACACAATTTTCGTTGGATCGACGTGAGACTGTACATAACACTATACATGAGTGGGATGCTTACTCTCTGTCTCTCCACTCTCCAGTGCATGAAAACTTCAAAAACAAAAAAGAACAAAAGAACAATCGACTTCAATAATTAAAATTTAGTGGTGGCAAAATGTCTGCACTCCAGAAGGCTTATTCAGTTGATGCTTCCTTTTTCGGCAAACTTCTTCTCCTTATTAGATCTACAAATCTTCGTAGTATTGCTCTCTTTTTTCTGGAGCTTCCGTCATTGTCCGACTCCTCGAAAGGGGTTCCTTTCATATGATCAAAATCATCGGAACGTATGGTTTCTTCTCCATTAGCTGTGAATACAGAAGACGGCCTTGAGGAATCTACAGTGTCAAACATTGAGCCCCCCAGTGCCGCGTACTTTCCAAGGTCGCTGTCCACAGTCTCGTGTTTGTCGTGAAATTTCAGCTGATCCCCGAGATTGACACTGAACGCTCTTCGCATTACGTCGCCATCTTTATGTTCCTTTGTTGGCGATTTATCCTTGTCTTCCCTTTTCATCTCCTTCGTTATTGTCTCAGAAAGCAACCTCTTCAACTCCCTGATGTTCTCAAAAGCAGCAGCTTCGTTTCTCCTAAGTCTTTCGTTCTCTTGAGAAACGGAATCCGAGACATCCTCCTTTTCTGCCAGACTATCCTTGAGTTGGTAATTTTCAGCCCGAGCAATTCCTGCGGCTTCTTTTGCGACATTGGCTTCATTTAGGGCCTGTTTAAGTATATCGCGCACCTTCTGAGTTTCTTCCTTGGATGCGATAGCCTTTTTCTCGGCTGCTGTGAGCAGCTCAAGCAGTCTGCGGCTCTCTTCTTGTGCAGCAAACCTTTCCTCTTCAGCTATTTTGATACACTCGACAAAGCCAGTTTCTTTCCCATTCCATGCCAAGAGTGAATCTTCAGCCTCTATTCTCAATCTCTCTGCAGTATTTTTATACCGATCAGCTTCTTTCCTTGCCTCATCCAAAAGTTCTATATACTTATTCTCATTGCTCTTTAGCATCGCCTTCGAATCCTCTGCCTCCCCTTTCGTGTACTCTAGCTCTGCTTCGGTTACCGCGAGTTTCTCCTTCAAAAGATTTGCTTCTGTTGCGACTTCTTTCAGTGCGAGTGCTAAATCATCCATCGCCTTCTTGACATTCTCTTCTGCCTCGGTTGCCACCCTCAGTTCATTTTTTAGCAACTCCATTTCTTCAACGAGAGTTTTCCCCTTCAAGGACGCAATCTTCTCGCCCTCTTGGGCATCAGCCAAACTATCTCTTGCAAATAGAAGCTCGGACTTGAGACTCTCTAATGCTTTTTGCATACCAAGGTTATCCTCCATGCAAGTTTGGGCTGCACTACTTTTCCCGGATGAACCCTCAAAATGCTTCACTGTCTCACGAAGAGAAGAGATCTCGAGCTTTGATTCTTCGAGCAAAATCTTGGTTTGCTCAAGCTGTTTAGTCTGTGCCACCAATGAATCAAACGTTTTCGTATCTGATTCCTTTCCTTTCTTTACTTCCGCCTCCAATTCCTGAATTCTTCCATTACTTTCCGACAATAAGGCCATTGCATTAGCCTCAGAGGATTTCACACTACCCAATTCCCCCTTCAACTTATTCAATGAGGCACCTTTCTCTGACACCTTCGCCTTTTCTAGTTGAAGTTTCAATGACTCGATATGGTTCTCTTTGATCTTTAGTTCTTCACTTGCAATCGCCAGCGAGTCCTGGACTGAATTCAGCTCCCTTTTCACCTCCGCAACCTTCTCAGCGGACGATGCTTCACTAAGCCTAATGTTGGCCTCTCCAGCCACCTTTTTCATATGTTTCAGCTCATGAAGTGCTCGATCCCTTTCTTTCTCGGTTACAAATAATTGCTCCTTCGTCTTCCTCAGCTCATCCTCAAGATGCCCCATACGCTGCTGCTGCATCTTCGCACAAAACCAAACACTTCTATTTAATAAAAATTCCATTGAAGTTCTTTCTTCATTTTTCTATTCTTTTCTTTTTTTGCTCGGTCCAACAATTCGATCTCATTGTTTATCAAAGAAACTTGTAGACAAAGGTTCATAAATTAATCAAATTCCCGTAAGCAGCCATCATTCTGAAACAAAGAAATCTACAAAATCTATTCTTGATAAAATAGAAATCGCCAAAAGAAAATCGCTACCTCGGTGGATACCTCCAAGCCGGGGGCTTTCGTCGGAGAAACTCGCAGGGCGTCAGATGATCAGTTTCCGATGTCAAGAGGGTCCCCTTTGTTATATTTGGATGCACTGATGTAATTACATACAACAAATGAAGCATTGTTTTGAGAAAAATATAGAAGACCCAGATCCAGAAGCCAATGGTATTACATCACAGATTCGATGACAAATGCACGAAACAAAGGGTTAGGAAACACACAGAAAAGCAATCAAGGTTTGGATTGGAATTTGATAGATAAAGTGCAACGCTCCAAACAAAAAAGGCTTAAAGCGAGCAAACTTGCAAAGCATGATAAAGAAGCTATCAACAAAAGAGATAATTCTGTACAACTATAATGCATGAAATCGCCTGGAAAGATTGAGATATGAGAAGGGAAGGAAAACAACGTACCTAAGCTTTGAAGGGAAGGTATTGAATCGGTGAATCTTTGTGTTTGTTTATTCTACATAGGGCGGGTGAGAAAGAGAAAGGGTCAGGGAGAAAAAATCCGAGGTTGGCGGGTTCTTCACTAAAGGAACCTACGGCTCGAATGTTTGCTGTAGCGGCAAATGTGAGGAAATGAGAGGTGGGTACATTGGAATCATCGAAAAATTAAAAAGAAAGAGTGCCGGGGTACTTCATTATTTGGAAATGGTTTGTTTGGCGGAAGTTGGAACAAATTATCGTATTTTGACCAAGTTTTTGCACATTGACACGAATGTTCTATGTTCTGACATTATCTGACAGCTGACCGAGTATGCTTCAACCGGTTGAGGTAGTCTTGGGAGACACTTCCAACAACGACCAACAAAAACCCCATGACAATAACGGGGTTGAGCTTGGACACGGGCTCCCACCATTGCTTGAGAACGAGGACAATCAGTTCCGCCAAAAAGCTCTTACCGAGCTTGCTGACCAAGAAAAGAACACTGAAAATCTTCACCCAAATGTCATTGACAGATCATTCAAATGTAATTTACAAAACTGATTAACAAATTTCATCCCATTTAACTTCTTCAAACTACCAAAATGCATCTTGTCATTAGATCTACCTGTCAATATTATGCCATGTAGCTTCCTTCTGGTACATTTGAGACATTTTGATAGTTTTGGAGTCATTTTGTAGTTCAAACTTTAAATACCATTTTAATAATAGTTCAAAAACCGGAAGTAAAGATTCCCGAAAAAAAAAAAAAATGAAGTTGCCAATCTCTTCTTTAACTTTTACGTTCTGTAAATGACCTAAACTTGTACAAATCAGGTCAGCAAAAATGCGAGAACCTTTTTTGAAAAAAATCCGTTAGGTTTCAGCTCTAACCAATCCGTGGCTAGACGTGGGCTTAGAAAACAAGCACAAAACTGAACTGGTCTCGGCTTGTGTAGTCAGTCATCTTCAGGGCGTTCGACACTAAGACAAATCCAGTCAATTGTTTCTATTAGAATGAAAACCATAGGGACTTTCAGGATCTGACACCTGTCCCAGAGTTCTAAATCCTAATTATTAGTTGACAAGGTCAAAAACATAATGTCCAATTATCTATCTACGTAGAAAATGTCCAAGAAAAAATTAAAAGTCCGAAGTCATCTTTGTGTGCTTAGAGAACAGAAAAAGCAACCAGACTACTCGCGTTTGACCCGACGGCCAAGTCGTAGCAATACCACTCCCCCAACAAACGTACAAAGCACACCCCCCCCCCCCCCAAACGCGTTGCATACTTCATACCTCAACAAAATGGGTTCCGTAGGACAAGGGAAAACGATCGAAACGCGTCTACATTCCTCCCGCAAACCACCAACCCTCCCAAAGGCTTCTAGCACGCGCAACTAACATTATACAAGTAGCCCACAATCACAAATAAAAGATTTTCACACCAAAGGCAAAAAAATAACAACACTACACTTAGATTAGATGTAATAGTTGTTCAACATCATTCGTGTGGCTGCACACATCCAGAATTAACAAAATCAACAAGCTAAAACACCAATTCAACGTCCACCATTCACAAAAAATAAAAATAAAAATCCACCCATGACAGTACACCACTAAGGCATATCATTATATAAATGGTCTTTGCTTGCCTGTTAACCACTACAACAAAATATCAGCCCTACCCTATAGCCCCCTAACAGAATTAATAGACACAAAATAAAAGACACCAACCCCTTACACAACCACCGTGCATTTTCCATTCGCTCCACCATACGCAGCCACCATTCTATCCCCCCCTTTCGAGGCACTTAAGCACGCTCGCCCCTGATCCTCCTTGCCAGCTGAATGTCCTTGGGCATGATGGTAACCCGCTTGGCATGGATGGCACAGAGGTTGGTGTCCTCAAAAAGACCCACAAGGTATGCCTCGGCCGCCTCCTGAAGAGCCAACACTGCATGGCTCTGGAAACGCAGATCCGTCTGCAAACAAAACAAATCCTCATGTAAACTAAGATTTAATAACCAAAACATCTGTACTTTACCATACAAATACTCAATTACCTTAAAGTCCTGGGCAATTTCACGAACAAGCCTCTGGAAGGGCAACTTCCTGATCAGGAGCTCGGTACTCTTCTGATACTTACGGATTTCACTGTAAAATTTCGATAGGAGGGAACAAAAATTGTGAGCGAAAACGAATATCATGCGCTTTAAGCAAACTACGGCTTGAAAATTCTGCTCCAAAGGGAGGGATATCTGACTCACCGAAGGGCAACGGTACCAGGGCGGTAGCGATGGGGCTTCTTGACTCCACCGGTGGTGGGGGCAGACTTACGGGCGGCCTGCGTGTTACAAAACGAGAGACAGATAAGCATCACAATTAACACACTGACAAACCCCCCAACTACGCTAGAAAGCTAATTAGATTCCAAAACACAAACCTTGGTAGCGAGTTGCTTCCTGGGAGCCTTTCCTCCGGTGGACTTACGGGCAGTTTGCTTCGTACGGGCCATCTGCAAGAAAATACCGGAATTAACATCAACCACAATCGATTGATTATTTGGTTTTATACTCAAATGTTACATTTCTGTTTGGTTACACGGAAAAGTGAGAGAAGAAATGGAAGCAATACAGAAAGATCATTCAAATTATTCTTGTTTGCCAAATTTACAGCGAAGTAAAATTAACATCTTGTCAAAAAAACCTTCTTCTTGTCCCCTTTGAAACCCGCGAAGTTGGTAAATATAATAGAGAAATAGCCCGAGCAAATTTCACACAATTTTTCTTGTCAATTACGCAAGCGTAAACAAAAGCAGGCCATCTACGAAAATCAACTACGCAAAGAAGAATTATGAAACAACAACCCTAGCAGATCAAATGATTATCTAGAACTCCCGACGTCGGTAAGTTCAAAACCCTAACTTTTAAAAAACCATTAATAAAGACATGGCAGGGAAACAACCAGAAATCTAAAGAAACTAAACGAAACGCAAAATCGAAACCTAAAGTACACCAAAAACTAAGCATGAAAAACAAGAAACTCACCTCTCTTCGTTTCGCGCGCGCGCTCTCTCTCTCTCTCTCTCTCTCTCTCTCTCTCTCTCTGTTTCTTTCTCCGACTCCCCCTCGCTGTCGCTGCTAGATGTACCAAAGGTTTGTCAACGTTAGAGGTTGGGGACTATATATAACGTGTGGCTGTCGGATCGGACGGATAGAATTTACGATCCGTGTGTTTTCTCTGTACGAAAGCGGACGGCGGATGCGGGCATAACTTGTGTTTTCTCAGACTAGATTGAACGGCGAGGATCTGGTTTTTAAGCAGTTACGCAGATCGTGAGTCCTTAATATTCGTTTCCTATTGGTTGAAGCAACCTGACTCTTTTTAGCTCCATTTCTTTTTTCCGGGACGCGTCATGTTATTGTTGTTTGTTGGTTACTTTCTTTTCTTTTCTTTTTTCAAGCAAGAATTTTTGTTTTTTTTATAAGCTTTCAAGAAAGAATTTGTTTGTTGGTTACTTGGTTTTGTAGGTATGGAGGTTATGCCCTCTGAATATTCGAATCTGACGTAGCATTCGGACTTGTGCATAGGCCCTTCACCCCTTGGAGGGTGAGGGTTGAGAAATTTTGGGGAACCGTTGCTGGGCCCTCCGGCCTCCGCTAGCTGAAGGTGGTTTCTCCTCTCGTCACTAAATTTATTATTTCTTCATTTAAATCTTTTTTTTCTTTTTTTAATTAAATCTCATAAAATATATTTATCACAAATCCTAAAATTTCTAATCTTCAAAAAAACATCCCGAAATTACTTTAGCAGATTATTATTTGCTGAGGTAACAACTTTTCATCAAATCTCATAAAATATTTTTACTTTTTCACAAACCCAAAATCTTCAAAATTTCTAATCCTCAAAATTTTCACTCCCGAATGCCCCCTTTGTATTAGTAAAAATCCATTAATTTTGTAGATAACGGCAAAGAGAAATATCTCTGATATATATAGATAGAATTTCTACCTAATTGGAAAACTTCCATAATTATGGCCGGTTTAGTGTTTTTCTCGAAAGAATCTGATCATCGTTCTGATTCCTCCCATGAAAGTGTCATCACTTTAAGTGGTGATTGTGTTGTGTCTAGATCTTGATGGCCAGTTTGTGTGTCTCGACCCTTGTAATTTCCTTCGTCTAGTTGAGAAGGGAGAAAGCTCGAGAATTGGACTGTGACTCTTCTATTACATTATGAAGAAGTCCATTATAGTCATGATCGATCCACATCCTACCACAGTGCCAGATTAGCTCTAGTTCGTTTAGAAAATATGATTAGAAGAACTACAGGCAGAGCAATTAGGCAAAAATTGATACCGAATCAGATTGTATTATGTCCCGACCCTCGGGGTTGATTTGTGATCCCAGTGGTTGTATTATAGCTCTCGTGAGGTGGTTGTATTACAGCTCTTGTGGAATCTAACATATTATAGGGCCTTTGGGTTCATTTAGGTTTTTTTTTATCGACCTTCTGAATTATTTTCTATTCTGCACCCACTGTTTATTCACGAAAGAATGTGAGAACGGTTTCCTTCCTCAATTAAAACAAGCAAAAAGTAGATGAAAGCCAAGCCCATAAAGCGGGGATCAACAAGCAACTGGTCAAATCCTGAAGAAGAAACTTTTAAACGATTTCATTCGTTCCTATTCCTAGAAACTTTAACATGCCTGTCACCAACTTGTACGATATTTGTAACAATTCCCCTGACAGACTGAAAAATTATATCCTTTGGCTACCTGATTTTCTTTTACAAGGGTATTAACAATTAGCACTAAATTGGAAGTCTCTAACAATTCAACCTGCAATGCTCAAAGCACAACCTACAACTCTATCAAACACCAATCTGACCAGAACACCAAACCACCATATAAATCCAGCACACAGACTGATGAAGCAGTGGGTTGCTCATAGGCGATAAAACAAGCAGAAGCAACCACAATCGAAAATATTGCCTGTGGAATGCCCCTGTTGACCAATTACATTCTTCCTCCAGCCTAAAGCCCCTGGTATGATTCAACTAGTCACTGCCATTGTAAATTGAGGAACCCATTACTGCCGAAATGCTGCAACTATAACTTAATAAGCTCATTTTGACATCGGTGGCCCTAGTTACGTGTCATCAGAGTGAAAACAGTCGGCAACACTAAAGTGCTTCGCAAGCCGGAGGACAGGAGACAGCACAGCTTCAGAATTTGGAGAGACAGAACTAGGTAGATGCGGTAGGCAAACAGGAAGATATAGGTCACTATCTTCTGAAGGGCAGAAGAATGAGAGCACAGATCGGCAGAATATGAATCTGGAGATAACCAACACCATACGAATTATCCACTACATTAACATAAAAGATAACAAGATTCAAACATGAAGATATATGGCGTTGCTTTGCTTCTCTTTATGAGGTATCATAAATGATTATCATTTCATGTTCAGTTAGGTCCTGGTATTGGAACAGTTGTACCGCACTAAGCATGACGAATACATTACAACAAAAATGCTCCTCCACTCAAAATGAAAGAAGAGAGTACCTTAGAATGAGCCGCCTAATAAATGGATCATTTAATACTTGTGCCCAAACTATATCCACCCCAGTTGATGTACAGAGTATGACCTCCCACTCCGAGAAGGCAGTGGAAAGCATGTTCTCCGCATCATTGTAAACATCCTACAAATATAACCCCATCAACATTTTTGAAACAACTAAAGTAAAATAAACTCTACAAATATAAGTAATTCCAGCAATTAACTTACTGCATCAGTATCGGAAGAGGACAGGCCAACCATTTGGCAAAATGCTGGTATAGGAGCAGTCAAGAAGAAGGTAAATTGACTTCCATTTTGTGAGATTTCAGCATCAGATGGGTTCTTGAATGCTGGTCTCAAAGGTGAAAGAAATAGAGCAGCTGTCTCTCCCCTCTCTGCACCATGTAAAACCTGCAAATCATTTCCAGTATTATGTAAGCAATTTGAAACAGAAGTGAGAATCAAATGTAATGAAGCGTTTAGTAGATCTTGCAGTAAAAGAACATCATATGGCAGGCAAACCTACATTTTAATATACTCAAAAGTGGCCTTAAACAATCCATTGTTACAATATATCTTTCACAAACTGAATTTAGTGGTAGAAATGAAATGTTCAAGTGAAGCACAAAAAAAAAAAAAAAAAACCTAATGCTCAAAGATGTGACCCACAAGAAAATGAAATCTTAAAAATATGCTACTGGCTTTTGAGGTGCTTTTTCTGTTAATGTCATCCCCTATCGCATTCTTCCATTGAAAGGTTCAGAAAACATAGTTTAAGCAGTTGTGGTTTCCACACTTACCTCCTTCAACAAAATTTTTGAAGTTATAAATGTTATTTGCATTAAGAAAGTAGCAAAAATTTACTCCAAGATTTTGGTAGGATTTATTGCTACATATCAACCAAATGGAGTTTGCTCTGGTGAATACCCAAGTTAGTCCAAACGTTGAATATGTAGCTGCATGTGTCAAAAACCACAAAACGCCATTGTGTCTTTAAAGCAGCAAAATCTGATTTGGAACCAACATACTGCTCTAGAATAAACTAACAAGTCATACAAAAGTTTTGACAAACCTGCCTTGAATGCATGGCTATTGTCACTATCAATAATCAAGAAAAGAGGTCTACGCGTAAAAGGAATTATATCACCGGGGTAGAGATTATTTGAACCTGAAAGATGCAAAAGAAAAACTGTTCAGTACACAGATAATATGGGGAGTTCTTCCAAGTAGAGATGACATAGAACCTAAACAGTACTTAAACTACAAGTTTCTGTGCACAAGTGCTTCTATAAATAACAAGGTAGAACATTGATCCACTATAGGTACCCACCACTATTTCCTCTGGGACCAAACCACAGACAACTATCATAATAGCCACTTGACTCTCCTGTATGATTAATGCTCAATTCAAGGATAGAGCTATTCTGCTCTTGTGAGACCTGAGAAGTGGCTTTGCTTTTCGAAGATTTCCTTGATCCGCCAAAGCTTTCCATCTGAGTAAGATTACCATGGCCAGCCTTTCCTGCAAGGATGATTGTTTATGTCACAAATCTAGAATACAAAGAGCAGATCACTTTAATTACTATTGCGAACATATAGAGGTCATACAAACCTGAGGCCGACAGATAAACTAGCATAATACTATCTGGAGGGAGCTCCTCAGAAATTGTAGCCATAACCTGCCCATGCACCTAAAGTTAAAAATCAGCCTCAATAAAGAAAAAGGCCTAAGAAAAAGAAGCACACTATACGCACGTTATATCAAAGGAAGATAACTAGCTTATAGATACTTGATATAGCCGGTCCAGTGAAGTTGGGGCTCTAAGACATTGGCAAGCCACTAACTTCTCCATACTGGTATGTGAAGTATTAATGCACAAAATTTGCATCAAAAGGGATCTTTTTACAAGAACATGTAATCAGCACATCCAAAGTTTCCTCATACAGAAACAAATAGCCAAAAAAAAAAAGGGGAGACAAACATTGTGTATAGGGACACAATATGACAACGTATGCCTCAACACTTGCAAGTGTGTAGGGACAAGAGAGGAGATACCCAGATGAGTTCAGTTACTAAATGAGCCTATAGACACAAGGCAACAGGCTGACTGAAACAAAAAAAGTACTCCAAATGAATCTCTTCTGATGCCCAGACTAAAATGAAATTCAAATTCTATTCTGTTCCGAAAGCAGAAGCAACAGGTTGGTTCACTATGAGAAACCAAGCAGGTGACCACAATATAAAAGATTAATGAATACCTTCAAAACTCACCGCTATCAAATGTGTTACAGATGGGCGATAAAGCATAGCTTTCCTTGGATTTGGAGGTAAGGTTGGATCAGTCATGTCTGCAGCCAAGTTTATATCAATCAACCCAGAAGCTCCAGAATGATCAATTGAAGTACCATTCCCATTTGATTCAACTGGCTTCTTTTGATAGAAAGATCCACTTGGCTCCCATTCCAAACATTGCATCATTCTAAAAGTGTCCAAAGTAAGTTCCGCAAATTTGACCTGGAAAAGAAAAGGCATGAATGTTCGTAAAAACTTGCCTTTATGCATTGTACTCCACATGATCAACAATCAAGAAAAAGCCGTTTAAAAGTGACTTATTAACCTCATTCCGGTGATAGCTTGTTAGTAGTGCATCTTGAAACTTTAGAACCTTTTTTGCATGGAAGCGAGCCACATATGGAAGAGAAGCTGGATGGGAATCAAAGATAGAACAATAACGCAAAGGCCTGAAGTTCATAAAGGCCGTATCAACTTTCATAAAGCGGACAATTTCTTGTACCACTTGCCTCCATTCTTTAAAGTTTGTTTCCTGACAAGAGAGAGCATAAATGTCCTTATTCATGTTAGTATGCCCCTGAGAGTAGTATAAGTTGAAGGTTCTCAAAGAGAGCAAAATTTAAATTAATGTTTAAACATGAAACAGCCCAATTTAAGAGGAATTAACGATGTATATGCTAAGAATCATTCAGATAACCTACTGAGAGATATAGATCTAAACTACACACTAAGACTGATACCGCTGATCTCAAAATGGATAAACATCTCAATTGACATGTATCCAGATAAAACATTTTACATCATCCAATCTCTGATGGACTTTCAGAAAATAAAATTTAATAGCTCGATTTATGAATGTTAACAAGCAGAAGTTAAATGGCGTTAACAAAAAGATCAGGTATTTAACATTATCAACTTGGCTATTTTTCACAATTTACGAGACACATGGAGCACCACTTCAAAATAAAACTCAAGATCTTGCACCCAATATCTAGGTCCCACCATCGGGCCAAGTCAATGATCAGTTCAAGTATATTGACAGTCCATGAGTCAGTCCAGCCGACTAAGCACTCCCAGACTACTATTGTACCGATTCTTATAATTACTTCACGTTGGTGCTCTGCTAATTTTTCCAGGAATCGGCACTGGACCCTTGCTTTTATATCACCGTCAGAAGCAATAAATTAGTGGCACCCACGGACTTGCTCACAGAGTTGAAGCTGGTTATTTTGGCTGTGTTTAGATGATAATTTTTATTTTTTATTTTTAGAGTTTGTAAGAAACATTAGGATTTGTAAAAAAAATTTGAATTTTATAAAATAGTTTGTATTTATAAAAATGTAATGAAATTTGTGGAAAAGTGATTGTAAATGCGAAATTTAAACCTGAATAAAATTCTCATACAAAGTTTCGATGTCTTTGAAGTTTTTTTTAATAACTACTACAATTTGCACTAATTTTGGTCTTGAACTGATCTAATTTAATTTGATTGAACTAGAACCTCACGATAAATTCGGGACACATACTCATCGCACTTACGAGTTAAGTCGTGGTAGTTGCTATAGAGAGAATCAGTGGTCTTAGAGTTAAAATATTAAAAATTAAGGATTAAAATTAAATTCATTTGGTATTACAAATAATGAGGGAGTTGATCTGAAAATAAGCCATGACAGAAAGTGAGTTTCCACATGAAGATGTTTATTTGGTCAGCCAACCCAACTGAATTGTGGTAAAGGCACAATAATAATGGTGCTATATATTGGTAGGGAAAGTTTCTGAAAAGATGCAATAATTAGTTTTTACTATTAATGTTAACTATTTACAAATTTAGAGCAGAGCTGCATAGCCTTTGCAACTTGCCCCCTCTCTTGTTATTGGAAGGAAGAGCACTGATCTTTACTTTTCGTTTAATAAGTGAATAAAAAAAAGAGGACATTTTCAAACATTTGACTTCCAAAATGGTACAGAGTGCCGATCCAATAAAATATCAAAAGATTAAACATGTCCTCTTAAAAATTTCAATTACCTAAGCATACTTTCGGCATAACAAAAATAACATCAAGATCTTAGAAGTACTAGAGATCTTAATCTAAAACCAGCACGTATTCATATATTGTGTGTATATAAACTTAAATCAGAGAGAGTTAACATCAAAATAAGATTCTATTTTCAATCACTTTGATCTCAAATCAATCCATTCTCCTCAATTCCTGAAGCCATATCTCCAGATATACTGAAAGTGATGTAGGTGCAAGAGACACTAGCAATGAAAGAAGCAACCAAGTAAAAGGGGTTAAATGGAAGAATTAGAGACATCAAATGAGGCATCGCTAGAAAAAGGAACAGCACGTCTCTTTTTTAGTAGCTTGGATTTCTACTTGACATGCATGTTGACCAAACTAAATTTACCAATCAGCATATATATATATTTCAACGTTTTGTATTGGGCAACCGGGGCCACGGTTGGACGCCCCCTCCCTTTGCCATTGACTATATCTAAGTCAAGCTGAATTTGAATTGGAAAAATACATTTTGCAATCACGAATTATTATAGGTTTTGCACTTTACACCATAAATTATTACGTTATTACATTTGAGACATTGTACCCTTGGTCTATTTTTTTTTATCCTTTAAAAAAAAAGGAAATGACTATTATGTCTTAAATACCATGCTATTTTACTTTTTTAAGGGCATTGGCATAATCGATATTTCGTATTTTTTTAAAAAAAAAAAAAATCAAATTCCTTCCAATTCGATTGAAAAAATAGACAAAGAGTACAATGTGTTAGGGATGAGTACTTAGTTTATGAATGCAATCTCTCAAATATGATAATTTATGGTGTAAAATGCAAAACAAATGATAATTAGTAAGTGAAAATTTGTATTTTTCTTATTTAAATTTTATTGTAGCTAATCTAGCTCACATCGTATAGTATGCAAGCGAGTTATGACCCATGGTATATATGAGTAACACTCGTGTAAAGAAAACTTTCCTCAATGGGTTAATTAAGAGTCAATCATGATAAAAGTCTTCCATATTGATTAGTCCCAAATTCTCATTATAAATTAAAACCGTCCAAACAATCTTTTCAAGTTATCCCCAGTTTCCATTCGCTGGAATATGACTCCCCCATTAACGCGTTTCGTCATGATGTTGTTTATGATATATCTAACACCGCCCCCAAATAAATTACACTCGAGTTTCAGGATGGCAAACGTCACTGGTGATTAGGATTCGGTAGAATGCATGGACTAAAATTGCAGCACTACTTCTCCTTCGCGTGCGGACAGACTCACATAAGTTAAAAGTTCAAGTTATTGTTCACGCGCGTTCAGGGGCTCTAAGACATTGGCAAGCCACTAACTTCTCCATACTGGTATGTGAAGTATTAATGCACAAAAATTTGCATCAAAAGGGATCTTTTTACAAGAACATGTAATCAGCACATCCAAAGTTTCCTCATACAGAAACAAATAGCAAAAAAAAAAAAGGGGGGGGGAGACAAACATTGTGTATAGGGACACAATATGACAACGTATGCCTCAACACTTGCAAGTGTGTAGGGACAAGAGAGGAGATACCCAGATGAGTTCAGTTACTAAATGAGCCTATAGACACAAGGCAACAGGCTGACTGAAACAAAAAAAGTACTCCAAATGAATCTCTTCTGATGCCCAGACTAAAATGAAATTCAAATTCTATTCTGTTCCGAAAGCAGAAGCAACAGGTTGGTTCACTATGAGAAACCAAGCAGGTGACCACAATATAAAAGATTAATGAATACCTTCAAAACTCACCGCTATCAAATGTGTTACAGATGGGCGATAAAGCATAGCTTTCCTTGGATTTGGAGGTAAGGTTGGATCAGTCATGTCTGCAGCCAAGTTTATATCAATCAACCCAGAAGCTCCAGAATGATCAATTGAAGTACCATTCCCATTTGATTCAACTGGCTTCTTTTGATAGAAAGATCCACTTGGCTCCCATTCCAAACATTGCATCATTCTAAAAGTGTCCAAAGTAAGTTCCGCAAATTTGACCTGGAAAAGAAAAGGCATGAATGTTCGTAAAAACTTGCCTTTATGCATTGTACTCCACATGATCAACAATCAAGAAAAAGCCGTTTAAAAGTGACTTATTAACCTCATTCCGGTGATAGCTTGTTAGTAGTGCATCTTGAAACTTTAGAACCTTTTTTGCATGGAAGCGAGCCACATATGGAAGAGAAGCTGGATGGGAATCAAAGATAGAACAATAACGCAAAGGCCTGAAGTTCATAAAGGCCGTATCAACTTTCATAAAGCGGACAATTTCTTGTACCACTTGCCTCCATTCTTTAAAGTTTGTTTCCTGACAAGAGAGAGCATAAATGTCCTTATTCATGTTAGTATGCCCCTGAGAGTAGTATAAGTTGAAGGTTCTCAAAGAGAGCAAAATTTAAATTAATGTTTAAACATGAAACAGCCCAATTTAAGAGGAATTAACGATGTATATGCTAAGAATCATTCAGATAACCTACTGAGAGATATAGATCTAAACTACACACTAAGACTGATACCGCTGATCTCAAAATGGATAAACATCTCAATTGACATGTATCCAGATAAAACATTTTACATCATCCAATCTCTGATGGACTTTCAGAAAATAAAATTTAATAGCTCGATTTATGAATGTTAACAAGCAGAAGTTAAATGGCGTTAACAAAAAGATCAGGTATTTAACATTATCAACTTGGCTATTTTTCACAATTTACGAGACACATGGAGCACCACTTCAAAATAAAACTCAAGATCTTGCACCCAATATCTAGGTCCCACCATCGGGCCAAGTCAATGATCAGTTCAAGTATATTGACAGTCCATGAGTCAGTCCAGCCGACTAAGCACTCCCAGACTACTATTGTACCGATTCTTATAATTACTTCACGTTGGTGCTCTGCTAATTTTTCCAGGAATCGGCACTGGACCCTTGCTTTTATATCACCGTCAGAAGCAATAAATTAGTGGCACCCACGGACTTGCTCACAGAGTTGAGGCTTTCTTTTTTATTCCTTTTTTTTCTTCTTACACCTTTCTCTCTCTACCCATCTGCATCGGTATGTCACCCTGTCAACCAAGCAAGTCTGCTGGACAGATCAGTTTTGTACATGACAGCTCATTAGCTAAGCCACATTGAGGCTAATAATTTAACCACCATACTTTAAATAAACACCAGTTTCACAGCCTTGGACTGCTTTCAGCAACCCCTACTCTGATCCAGAACACATTTATCGTCCTACTTCAACTATGACAACTTTACAGCTCAAAATGACATCAAAACAAGCAAAATACTGTTAGATCAAACTCAAAAATCCAGATTCCACAAATCTAGATCTCTTATCTATCACAGCAACACAAATAACATCGGGTCACTCCTATCCGAATCTGAAGTTCTTACAGGCATATAAAAACCTTTGAAGTTTTGAATGAAATAGATTCTTCCTTTCGCACTTTATATAATTCTTCTTTCTCACTAACGACGAAAAGAAATGCAAAAGAAATAAACGCAACGCGGCCTTTCACAATTTCATAGACAAAATAAGTTCAGAAATTCGATTAGTAGTAGTTAGGCAGCAAGGGAGCGCCTGTAAACCCATATCATTTTCCTCCATTTTCTCAGCAACCAAACAAAGCCTACTGAGAGTACATCAAACCAATTCCTTAAAATTTCATACAGAAGGAAAAAAGAGAGAGTGAATCATCGATATTTAAGCTCCAAATTCAAGAACTTCTCGCAGAGATAACAGAAACGAATAAATTACCCGATAGGCAGCTTTGCTATCATCAACCAGAGCCTTGAACCGGTCCACGAGAGCCTTCACCATCTCGGTCCGGTTCAAAATCAAGGAAACAAGCAAAAATCTTGCGTAGAACCTCAATTCCTTGAACCTCACCCCAAGATCCTTTCCAGGACCTTTGGATCCCTCGAAATACCTCCTATTGAGAATAGCTTCGTAGAAGACATAGGCCTCGACCAAGAATCTGGCCTCGCTGGTCCGCATATACTGGCCGAAGTAGAGCTGGCCGATCCGGCTGGCGATTTCGCCGATTTCCCAACGGTTGAGGCCGGACTTGACAAGCTCAGGCCGATGCTCCTGCTGGTACTTCCAGAGGCGCGTGTAGGACTTGAACACCTTGTGGAAGTAGTGGTGGCTGGTCACGCGTCCGTAGGCCGGTACGTCCCGGACCCTGGCGAACTTGCGGTCCGCGCTCTCCACCAGAGCCCGGAAGGTACGAGGAACGACGTCGTTCTCGGCCATGCCAAGCAGAACTCTATCAGTTCTCCTCTACGGAATGGTTCACTTTCGCGGCCATCGGAAAATGCGCAAGTCTATGAAGAAAGAGAAAGTACCAGAAGGAGGGAGAGAGAAAGAAAGGGAGGAAGGTGGACTTTTTATAAGCTGTGGTTTTAAAGGTGGCGTCACTGCTTTTACCCTTTTTTTTTTATTTAATTTCCTTCATGTGATATCGTTAGGTTCACTGAGATCCAGTGGCGGCGAGGGCGAAAGAGAGTGAGAAGGTTTCGAAAGGTTTCGACTGCGTGACATTTTTAACGTCGGTGACGCTAAAAGTGTTGTGCTTCTATCCCAGATTCCCAGAACATAAAGAGTGCTGCGGTGCTGGTGCCTGCTGTAGTTCAGCCTAGCTTCTAGCTACGAGCTACTAGCTAGTGCGTTTTTCGGGGGGTTGTTGACCGTAATAATACGTTTTACTTATGCGGTGGAATCTAACGTTACCCTTCCAACAAATCTATGTTTTTTTGGTTTTTTTTTTTTTTTTTTTTTTTTGGGTTAGCTGGTTATTTTGGCTGTGTTTAGATGGATAATTTTTTATTTTTTATTTTTAGAGTTTGTAAGAAACCATTAGGATTTGTAAAAAAAATTTGAATTTTATAAAATAGTTTGTATTTATAAAAATGTAATGAAATTTGTGGAAAAGTGATTGTAAATGCGAAATTTAAACCTGAATAAAATTCTCATACAAAGTTTCGATGTCTTTGAAGTTTTTTTTAATAACTACTACAATTTGCACTAATTTTGGTCTTGAACTGATCTAATTTAATTTGATTGAACTAGAACCTCACGATAAATTCGGGACACATACTCATCGCACTTACGAGTTAAGTCGTGGTATGTTTGTTGCTATAGAGATCGGAATCAGTGGTCTTAGAGTTAAAATATTAAAAATTAAGGATTAAAATTAAATTCATTTGGTATTATAAATAATGAGGGAGCTAATCTGAAAATAAGTCATGACAGAAAGTGAGTTTCTCACATGATAGATAGTTTATTTGGTCAGCCAACCCAACTGAATTGTGGTAAAGGCACAATAATAATGGTGCTATATATTGGTAGGGAAAGTTATCTGAAAAGATGTAATAATTAATTTTTATTGTTAATGTTAATTATTTACAAATCTTAGAGCAGAGCTGGTTAGCCTCTGCAACTTGCCCCCTCTCTTGTTATTGGAAGGAAGAGCACTTAAATTATGATCTTTACTTTTCGTTTAATAAGTGAATAAAAAAAAGAGGACATTTTCAAACATTTGACTTCCAAAATGGTACAGAGTGCCGATCCAATAAAATATCAAAAGATTAAACATGTCCTCTTAAAAATTTCAATTACCTCAAGCATACTTTCGGTCTACAAATAACATCAAAACAAAAAGTAACATTAAGATCTTAGAAGTACTAGAGATCTTAATCTAAAACCAGCACGTATTCATATATTGTGTGTATATAAACTTAAATCAGAGAGAGTTAACATCAAAATAAGATTCTATTTCGAGGAAATCAATCACTTTGATCTCAAATCAATCCATTATCCTCAATTCCTGAAGCCATATCTCACAGCTATATACTGAAAGTGATGTAGGTGCAAGAGACACTAGCAATGAAAGAAGCAACCAAGTAAAAGGGGTTAAATGGAAGAATTAGAGACATCAAATGAGGCATTGGTCCTCGCTAGAAAAAGGAACAGCACATCGTCTCTTTTTTAGTAGCTTGGATTTCTACTGTGACATGCATGCTGACCAAACTAAATTTACCAATCAAGCATATATATATATTTCAACGTTTTGTATTGGGGCCAACCGGGGCCAGGGCCCCGGTTGGACGCCCCCTCCCTTTGCCATTGACTATATCTAAGTCAAGCTGAATTTGAATTGGAAAAATACATTTTGCAATCACGAATTATTATAGGTTTTGCACTTTACACCATAAATTATTACGTTATTACATTTGAGACATTGTACCCTTGGTCTATTTTTTTTTATCAAATTTGATGGAAATTGACTTTTAAAAAAAAATGAAATGACTATTATGTCCTTAAATGTACCATGCTATTTTACTTTTTTAAGGGCATTGGCATAATCGATATTTCGTATTTTAAAAAAAAAAAAAAAATCAAATTCCTTCCAATTCGATTGAAAAAATAGACAAAGAGTACAATGTGTTAGGGATGAGTACTTAGTTTATGAATGCAATCTCTCAAATATGATAATTTATGGTGTAAAATGCAAAACAAATGATAATTAGTAAGTGAAAATTTGTATTTTTCTTATTTAAATTTTATTGTAGCTAATCTAGTTCACATCGTATAGTATGCAAGCGAGTTATGACCCATGGTATATATGAGTAACACTCGTGTAAAGAAAACTTTCCTCAATGGGTTAATTAAGAGTCAATCATGATAAAAGTCTTCCATATTGATTAGTCCCAAATTCTCATTATAAATTAAAACCGTCCAAACAATCTTTTCAAGTTATCCCCAGTTTCCATTCGCTGGAATATGACTCCCCCATTAACGCGTTTCGTCATGATGTTGTTTATGATATATCTAACACCGCCCCCAAATAAATTACACTCGAGTTTCAGGATGGCAAACGTCACTGGTGATTAGGATTCGGTAGAATGCATGGACTAAAATTGCAGCACTACTTCTCCTTCGCGTGCGGACAGACTCACATAAGTTAAAAGTTCAAGTTATTGTTCACGCGCGTTCAGTACTTTACTTCCCCGAAAAACAAAAAACACTGTTCGCGTCCAAATAGACAAAGACAAATCGCTTGAATACATGTAACAGTTGATTGTCCACTTTAAGAAAAGAAAACAAATGTATAGAAAGTTTGAAGAAATTTTTGAGAGAGATAAATAAAATTTGTCTCAAATATTGTGTTTCATATATCAAGATATCCTGCAATTTTTTGATTGAATTTTACGGTATAATTTATAAAGATATAGATATAACAAATACTATACTCTTTACTTTTTAATAATGACATGTAAAATTTATAGATCTTACTATGAGATTCACATGTTATATATATATAAATTAGACAGTACAATTTAAACAAAAATAAAACTTCCACAATTAGGATTACCAGTTAAAGAAAATATTAATGAATAACAAAATTTACCACCTCCGTAAGCTTTCATCGTACCTAGTAATCCTAGGTTAGCCAATTGGTCGTGTGAGAAAAGTTAAGACACGGTTGCCTCTTTTTATATATTTTGTAAAAAAGTGTTGGTTGCTTCGATGAATATGCTTAGAGCTGCTCTTGTTGTGGGTTGATTAATCTAGGAGCTACAAGAGCTGTGCTGCACTGAAAACTTGGTAGAAGGAAACACTTTAATAAAGTCTAAAGAGAATTTCTCGTTCTTTGAAAAAAATTTGTGAGAAGGGTGGGGCCGAAGCCAATATATAATCGCCTCCAAGATTGTATTATTATTATTATTCGAGTTTAATTAACCATACCCATTAAGATTACAAAAAAAAAAAGTGACATTAGAGAAATTGATTAATTAATTAGTACCTCATGATCCTATGAAGATAGTGATGGATCATGCTTCGTGAACATGCAGAATAATCATGCAAATTGCAAACTAGATTAATTTGTAAGTCGGCTTCGAGAAGACTACTTTCAGAAATCATTAAATAGAAACACGTACGTCGGGGTCACTCAATACACATGCAAAAACTGGAAGCTGTCCTTGTTCGCAGCAAGCTACAAGCAGGCAACAACAAAGACTTCCATGTTTCGCGCTGTAGAAGACTTAGAACAAGACCAGAAGAAAAAAAATGGAACAAAGGACCACAAGCAAAGACAACAAGGGGCACAAGGAAAAGACCAAAGACAAGGACTCCAGGCTACAAGGTACCGTTAGTCAGTTTTCTACCAAATCAATATACAATTATTCAAGCAAACACTCTACCGTCTACCGCACGATGTGTCAATTAATTAATCATATTCATATATATTAGTTTTCGTTTAGTCTCTAATTGCTTATTGATGTGTGAGATGGGAAATTACACGGCTTTTAGATTTAGTCGAGGTGCATATATGTTACTCTGAACACCGAATTAGGGAAAAAAAAAAATATATATATATATATATAATATTATATAGCAGCAGATTTCATCGAATATTACTATACCACACTCTCTGCATTTAATACTTTTCATTAATATAAACATTTGGTTTAGTAAAAAGACAGGCTGTTCCCCCATTGATTACCCTAAATAATGCAGAATGCCAAAAACCACCAACCACGTACTATATACAAGAATATAGGAAGAAAGGCCAGTTTGGTTGTCCTTTCTTGTCTGTATTACTATTATTTTATTACCATTATTGTCACTGATGTTTTTGTATTGTGTTTATAATTTGTTTCTCTCGGAGGAGAGGACCGGAAGAGGCATGCATGCCAATTCTTCAACCGGACCAGTGCAGCAGTGCTTGTTTATTTCTTCCTCCTTATGAAAAGGCAATATTATATGAGTCATGGCTGCTTCGAAAGAAAGGCACAAGTTTCCCATCTCCCTGCTGCGTGTTTAAAAAATTTGTAGAGTACTCTGAGTAAATTGGTTGCTGCCTTTAGTACCACATGATCTGCTGCGCATCATTCTCTGCTCTGTATTAACAAAAGGAACTTCAACACTGCTTTCACAACCACCGTCTGGTCGAAAAGTGGTATCGGATTCTGCATTCTTCCTGTTTGAAAAACGACCGTAATTAAATAATCATTTCTGCATGTGCTCACAGGTCATGCCGGAGTTTCTTTATTTGATAATTCTGGTTAGACAGTACTACTGCGGGGGAGGGTGGGCCGGGTTGTTTTACCTGCGGTGAATGTGTTTGGCAAAGGTTTTGACTTCCATACCCAGAAGACCTGTGTAACAACAAATCTCGGAAAAAGCTCCACGAAGATTTTAACATGTTGTGGCTATATATGATGCATATAAATCATGAAGCTGTTCCAAAAGAAATGACTGACATTTACTATTCATCGTGAGTTGTTGAACACTTATGGCCCTTCATGGTTGACATATAAAAAGGTTAAAAGAACGGCCTGAAATCTATGAATATGTCAGCTGACAAGGAGAGCGTCACACTCTCAATCGAAACAATAATGCATGATTGTCCTTCACAAAATAATTCATTTGCTCGCAGTGTGGTCCACCGAAGATTTCATAATATTTGATCTGTGTTGATTCAATATTGATTAACTAATTAAATCCGTCCTTTTCTATTACCTCAAAAGTTTAGGACAAATTAATGATAATTTTGTCATGTGGGCTCGAACCGATAGATTAATCTTTGTTTTATATACAGGAGAAGAAAAGAAGTACTGAACCATTTCAATTTGCTTCCAAAAGCATAGGAGATGAAATTTGTTTTTTTTTCTTGGGACTAAGTCCATATCAGATTAAATTTTCCTACACTGAGAAAGCATGCTCAGTTTCGATCTTGGTCAGTGGCTCAAAGAAAAAATGTCATCCATGCATGTCTAATTTTTGTGGAAGATACCTAAACTTCATCTTCAGAATTAATGAAATCTTTCGTTTTCCGCTCCCTTTTCTTATGGGATAAGCAAAACCTCTCAATGCACGCAAGAAAAGAATATATTGCTCTGCCTTGACGGGCCATTTAATGGAGTAGTAGTCATGAAGTTGGATTAGTTGTCTGAATCGGGTTACCTTTCTCAAGTTGTATATATATATATATATAACATTTAAGAATTTCTGGCATATATATATATATATATATGAAATGCAGAAAGATAAAGTTCATCTTTAGTTTAAGGCTCCCAGCATGGCTTTGATCTCCTTTTCCATTTTTCAATGGACGTCATTTTCTTTTGCTTTATTAGGTAGAAGCTTTCCCTATTTTTCTAATATTGCGTCCTTTTCCAGGGACATATCCTTTCACGCAACAAGGCAAAGCTTAAAAAATTGCAAGAGTCGGGTGTCAAAACGAATTTGGAAACTTCAGTTTTAGCTCTTTCCACTCCTAAACCATGATCCCTGAAACACGAGTAAACCAAGAACAACGTCGTCCACATAAAATCCCAGAGACAGAATTTACTGTCCTTATCTATCTCTGAATCACGAGAGGGGTATCTGTTCCTCATCCAGCTACTCCAGTTGCTCAGAGTACGTAGTGCGTACTGTGCGCTCATGATCTTGTTTGGTATTTTCACTTCGTTTTTAAAATTAGTTTTCCTTGTGTCAACTAGTATATTTTGTTTAGCGTCTGTGCATGAATGAGTCAACAAGCTAATTGCTTTATCCACAGGTGCCGAAAGCACCAAAACCAAAGAAATCGGAGCTCGTCGTTTTCTTTTTAGCCACAATGCATTTGTCTCAATCTGGTTTCCTTGTAAGGGTCACGTCTTTATGAAGGCATCGCCACGGGTGGCATTTGAGTACAGCTTTGGAAAAGAAAACAGGCCAAAGGTAAAGGTCCATCCATGTCGTGAAAAGCAACGGAAAGAATCCAATGGCCACCAAAGGAAGTGCGAGGCTTTCTCTCAGTCTTGTATGAGAATCTTCTGAAGCACTTCCCATTTGCTATTGGGGGTAGGGTCAAAAGAGGGAGGAGGAAGTGATCGAAAGCGAGCGAAGAAAAGGGCAAAAAGAGTCACCTAATGATGAACAGAGGGAAGCAAGCTTCAAAATTTGACAGTTTCCGTGAGTGGTTGCGCACCTGAATTCTCATTGGTGCCGGGCTTGGGGCCCAAAGCCGAGCACTCTGGTGGGCCGGTAGTGTATAAAATTGGACATTGACAAAGATTGTGAAAAGTTTAGGACCTAAAGTTTTCAAATAAGTATTGACAAGTTTTGTAGCGGAGAAAAAGATTTTGTATAAAGATAAAGCACAGCTGTGTGAAAGGATGACTATGGTTGAAAAATACAGATTCAAGTTTTAAGATTAACTACGTCATTTAACGAGTCAAGTTAAGATTGAGTCACGTCATTTTGTTTCCTCACTTCATTAAATGATATAGTCAATCTTAGAATGTTGAATTTGTATTTGTCAATCACAGTCGTCCCTTTGAACGGTTTTGTAAAGATTGTCTTTGCACAAAATCCGTTCTCATTGTAATGTTGTTAACACATTAATGAATTCTATCAATGTGTTAGCAATATTACAACTTTAGTTAAGACTGAAGCTTTAGAATTAAATCTTTCTCACAAAGATTTGTTAGTTGAGGTTGTTTTATTTTTCCCTTGAAAGATTGAGTATGTTAAAACCTATATAGTCATGAAATGTCATGGGTATCTGCTAGTAAGCCAAGGGAGACTCCGTTAAGATCAATAGGCTAAATTGTCTCAGCATGTGAATTAATATAAAAAATTCGGGGTTTCCCCTTTCTTTGTAGTAGGTACGGCGACCTTTGTGCTCGGAAGGACTATTTTGGTATTGACAATGGCATTTTTTTTGTTAGGCAACTGTAGAAACCTCGGGGTGGACGAACTAATTTGGACAAATTACGAGGTCTTAATGCCACATGTAAATTTCAAGAGTAAAACGCAGATCTATCACCCAGACGATTCTTACTAAATTAGATTTCGATATTATATATATGAGAAATCGAATCTAGAACTGCTTCTCAAGTTGTGTATTTGATTCTCTTGATCGATTTGGTGTTCTTTTTTCTTTTTTGGATATCATCTTTTAGTTTTGCTCCAATGTAATATTTCGAAGTAGGAATTATAAACAAGAATACATCTAAGAAATAGATAATGTAAATTATCTAGTAAAAGGGTCATCCACATAAAATTTGGACATACAAACTGAGTCCAAGCAATAAATAAAGAATCCTAAGTTATTTTCATGATATCAAACTGCATGCTCGTATTCTTTTGAGTCGGGGCGAAGTCAGAATATGAGTTTTTATTGTGTCTGGTTTTTGTTTTCGAAACCATCCTAAAAGCATTGCAAGAGAACATGTTCACAGGTTCAGGGTGACAAAAAAGAATGCTGCCCAGGTTATCAGAACATGCACATTCCCCGTTGCACTTCCAAACACTCACAAGTTCGGAATTTGAGAGACTCGAAAGTCAAAACTCGCCACGGGCTTTTTTGGGAAACGGATGTCTGGTGTGCTTTCACCCGACAGTATTAAAGCCAGGTCCGAGTTTCGCCAGTTGTGTAGAGTACAGAGGAACAAACGAAACATTCGGGATGAAGAATCAGAGAATGAATGGGACAACGACGTAGATGCATCCGGTCAAGCTGACACACTAATAATATATCTGCGTTTTGACAAATTTACTGTTTTTTTTTTTTTTTAAGCGATGCAGTACTGCTTGATTCGTTTGGATCAAGAACAAATCGTCGTGGGTCCATGGCTTCCAGCTCCCAGAGCAGGATTTGCAGGTGAAAGCCTAGCGTCTCGATTCTCGGAGGCTCCTGAGTGCTGACAGAGAAATTTTTTTTGTAACATTCTTCCTGGAAATTGAATCCAGCCAGCCCATCACCTAGATACCAACAAACTTTGGACTTTAGATAGCTTTTGCCCTTCCTTAGAACATTATTTCCCATCTGCCAGGGCCCATGGTTGACCAAATACCGATTTCGTAAACCGTCGAGGACTTTGATGAACATTGAAGGAGTTTTCACAACAACTTTTATGGAGACTTTTCTAGTGAATTTTTGTAATCTTCTATATGCTGATTTACTTCAAGAAACTTCTAACGAGTATTCCAATAATATTGTTATATTAACCATTCTCTTTAGTCATTTCTAATTGCATTCCATTACCTATGAAGTTTCAATGGTTTTTTTTATTATTAATTTTTGTTTGTACTTTCTGTTATAATTTAATGAATGTGACATTACCCGCGTTGAAGTTGCACAATAATGCTCTTTGTAAGCACTCTTAGAGTAGGCCTATTGGATGCAATATTAAATGTTATTAAAAAAATTGAGTAACACTCTCTTAATACCAATTAATTTTTGAAAAAATGACAGTTCAACAATCCGACGAATGGTATTAGAGTCAAGAGGTCATAGTTTCAAGTCACGAGAGCATTATCGTGAAAGAGGGAGGGATTGTTAGAATTACACAATGTCAGCTAAATGCAATATCAAATGTTGTAAAAAAGCTTGGGTAATATTCTGCTGATTCCACTTAATTTTGAGAGAAATAGATCCTGACACTACTTAATTTTGAGAGAAATAATGGCATGACGACAACCCTTACAGAGAAAGAAATTACTTTCTTTATTTTATTCAAAGACAATATAAGACTAGAAGTTGTCTTCACCTGTCATATCATAGTTAACGTTGAGGACTTTTACTTGAACTAGCTTGTTTATCACCCAGCATTCTGTTTTTCTAAGTTTATCACCCAGCATTCTTACGCAAGGAGACCTGGTTTTTTGACTCCATCACGGTGGACACTACCCTCTAGCCCAAGCCCATTTGCTCGATGGATCCATGTTGCGGGAGACAAATACACAACAGGCCAAAAGCATGTAACCACAAATCTTCTGACTATGGCCCAAGGAGAGCTAGAGCCCAGCCTTCTGACCAGGAGCTCAGAAATTCCTGTATGAGACTCTCGGACCAAATGTTAATGTATTTAGTCAATTTTTCTCTTTCTCTTATTTTTTTATTGCTTGGAGGGGAGCAACGACTGGTTGGTATATAACAATATAACATTGCCTACAAGCAAGCATGTTCAGAATTATACTACGGCGAGTATATTCCATGGAACAATGAATCTGCTGCATGTCGTTTTCATTGCTTAACAAGTCATCCAACCAATGAGGACCCCTATTGGGTAATACTTTTACATGTTCAAGCAAACTGCAAACGTCTCAGTGGGAATGTAAAAGCACGCCAAGGGTTGATTATTGGACGATCACATTTTAAAGTTTATAGATCTGAATTTGGCAATGGACCGTAGATCTCAGCATGTCGTTTTTTCTCTTTTTTCTTGGCCGTAGATCTCCATGTCGAAAAGAACAAATTATAGATATCAGGAACTGGAAGTGCGTGTTGGGATCTTCTCGTCGAACTTATTGCGACAATGTCCGTCCCGATAATGCTCTAGGCAGCGCTGTAAGAATTGCAACCGTGACGTGCTCTCTACGAAGTCGCTACTAACCGATTATGAAAGGCGACGTATACCGACTTAACATCTTCAGCAGTCGCTGCGAAAGATATAATTCTGACTGCTGGAAGTAAAGAGCACTCCATTGCCTCAATTTTCATCCACCAATTGTCTCGAGTCCGGAGCCCCCCTGGAAGCTCACGGTCACGGAGGCACACGTCCATAAGTCGGCCCCTGAACGCGTAACCGCAGGCAGGCCGGCTGGTGTATACTTTCTTAGCTAAAAAATTCGCATCGATCGCACCCTCGGATCCGCTTTTCTTTGGTCATCTGTTCTCCTCCTCGAGCTTCAGATACAGACGGAGAGAGGCAGAGCTCTAGGGAGAGAGAGATATGTGGGTGTTTTATCTGATCTCGCTGCCTCTGACGGTGGGCATGGTGATTTTCCCGCTCAGGTACTTCGCGGGCCCAGGGGTCCCTCGCTACGTCCTCTTCACCGTCGGATACGCCTGGTTCTGCTCCCTCTCTGTCATCATCCTCGTGCCTGCTGACCTCTGGACGGTACATTTCTTCCGTCTTCTTTGTCCATTTGACTCCACATTTGTGAAATTGATACAGTGATTGCATGCAATCTTATACGAATTCCTCTGCCCTTCCATTTTTTTTGACCCTGTATGTAGTTGGGTTGTTGCAGTTTTGTTTTTAGTGCCTTATTTTGTGGAATTAGGGTTCATTGTTGTTTTTTCTCCTTTTTTGTAATTCAGGGTTCAATTTTTGGTCATGCTGGATATGGTGATGTGTGCTTAATTTTGGGAAGCTAGGCTTGGCCGGTTTGAGCTTGCTATAGTTCTTCATAACGTTTGCTTGAGCAGCTGACTATTGTTAATATGCAACTTTTCTTTCAGAATGTTGGAACATTACATATTAACATGATTTATTTACATACTAAACGGCTATGCAATGAGCACTATTTGTCGGGTTCTCTAAATCGTGTAATATGAGCCAGTAAAAATTTTCGATAGCATAACCTGAGGTAATCTTTCTGGGCACTCTTACATTGCACTATCGTTCAGACATGATGTGTTGCCTGTGTTTCGTACCTTCCTTCATCTCAATATGAAGGATTGTATCTCTTCAATCCTAGTTTTCTGTGTCATTGGGGATCTAGGTTTATTCTTTTTATCTCCTTGGCTCTTGCATATTGACTACCTCTTCTTGATCTTAAGCTGGTATTGAGAGCATCTAAAACTGCTGTCATATGTCTATTTTTGCTCTCTGATTTCTCTGTCACCCTGTTAAAGCATGCTGTTGTCTGTTTTGTAGAGAAGCAAAGTTTAGGAAATCTGTATTACCTGAGTGGCTTTTAGATGGGGGTCACAATTTATCGAAGTGTTTTGCATGTATCTGATGAATGATTTGCCTTCATTAATGTTTCTGATTATTACATGTACAGACTATGAATCAGAACCAGAATGGAGGAATTTCTTTCTTTTGGAGCTGGTCATACTGGAGTACGTTTCTACTTACTTGGTATGCCACACATAAACTGATAGACTATTTTATGTGGACTTTTCTAGGTCAATATGCTGAAAATTGCTGGTTTCCACTGTAAGATGTGCGGTTATTCAGTTCTCCTGATCTTTTTTTGTGCTTCTGTGTAATCATTAGTTTACCCTCAGCTTTTAATCTACTGCATCTATCTGGAATGATGTGTTGAGCCATTGGACTCTTAACTTCTGTCATGTATGAAGGCAGAAGGTAGTACACAACCAATGGTTGAACAAGCTCCGTTGAATAAATCTATAATTTTTATCTTCATGATGCTGAATAGTTTTTTTTTCTTTTGATTAGCATGATTGAAATGCCTGTTGAATGATTTTTCAGGCAGTTTTTTTTTCCCTTTTGTAAATATATACTTTGCAATCTCATACGCTACTTGGAGATATGTTTGGATGCCCTTTATGTAATTGTAAGTTACTAAAGCAAAGTCTAGATCACAGCTCTAGTTGGAACAATTTATGAGCAGGCAAGTCCACATTTTTTTGAAGTGGGCTGTATTGGTATTTAATGTATTATAATGTTACTGCTTTAGTTGGGCAATATATGATAAGTTACCCATTGGATGCACCTTTGACTGCATAGGATGGCCTGAATCATTTTAGAGATGCTTCTAATTGGCTTTACTGCTAAGAGATTCACATTTCCTCATAAATTTAAGTTATTTTATCTCTAAACAGGGCTGTGGTGCCCCTTATTCAGGGTTTTGAAGATGCTGGAGACTTCACTGTGAAAGAAAGATTGAAGACCAGCCTACGTGTTAACTTCATCTTTTATTTGGTTGTGGGATCTATTGGCCTCTTTGGACTTATTCTCCTCATTACAATGCGTAAGATCAGGTTTGTTTCTCAGCCTCCTATAGTTGATTTATCTTTACTTTAGGTTATAGTTTCCTTTCACATGGATTTTTGTTTGCCTTCTATGTGTCTAGAACTTATAGCAAGTCATTAATTTGGAATTGTTTTATCACCTTCAAGTGGTTGGACATCTTTCTGAGTTATGTATCTGTAGATATTTGTATTTATAGTTTTACTAATTGGCAGTTTGAACTGTGTATTCTGAAATATTTTCATTACAGCTGGTCATGAGTTGAAGATTTGACACAGTACATATTTGCACGTGGAATAACACGCATAGAAAGCACAGAAAAATTTGAAATGTCTGTTTGTGTTGGGGGGAGAGGGAGTTCTCCAAATGTTCCAGCATAAGTAGGATTTCCACTAATGGAATCTAAGATTAGGGTACTTAAAAAGATTGCTGCCGACTGAACTTATCAGCTGATACTTGTGAGAAGTATGACGCTTCTAAATTTATTGAGTATGCCTTTCAGGTTTGGAAAGTAGCAAATTGATTTCCTACCTCCTTGCGATAAGGAGCAGTCACTTCAATGTAATGTAGAGGCTTCATGACTTTTCAGTGGTAGATGTGGTTGTTTTCATTTCTAATTTGCAGCTATATATTGGGCTTCCATTATTGTTGCGATCATTCCTTGTGGTCATGTCTATCCTCTTCATTTAAGATAACAGTGTATTAATTTAGTTGGAATTTAGTGAATAACCAACCACACACAGACACAAAAAGTCGTTATAAGCAGACAATGAGTACATGTATCTGATGAAAAACATATCTCTCACAAAGGGCCTCTAGCAAAAATATCTGATGAGTAAATGTCGCTCTTTGGTGCATCTGATTCGTTGTTGATAATGTGAGTTGCACGAGAGAAACATAAGAGATAGCACAAGGACTCCTAAAACTCTTCCGTTAGCTCGGGGTGGGGGTTATGGCTTTTGTTAGGAGTTTAGTGATTGAAGCGAAGTATTTTCAGTTTTCGGTTAGTTCGTCTGGGATCGTTTCTCTCTCGAAGCGGAGTAGAAGGTCGCAAAGCCTGATAAGGTTTGGCAGATATGGAGTAGTGTGGTTAGCAAATCTGTTTGGGAAATTAGTGGATGCGGAGGAGGTCAGCAATTTCTCAGAGAAATTCAATGAATCTCCGTGAGCATTTTTAGCTCAGGGATGCTCGAATAAGAATGGTAGTTATGTTGTCCTTGTAGAATTTGGTAAGAGACGCAGATGTGGAGCGGTGATGATCCCGATTGGGAGATCGAGAGAAGGGTGGCAGTCCTTTGCATTGGTTTGTGAAGAGTTGATTTCGGTCCTTGGGGAGCTTAGGCATAAGAGGGAGAGGCTTTTTGCTTCGGTGATCAGAAAAGAAGTCTCCTTTGCCCAGCTGGTTTGGTCTAGCTTGCCGGAGAAGAAGGTGGCGGAAGAGAGGGTGCCTTGCGATTCTCATGTTGACGCAAGCACATTGAAAATGGAGGCGACGTTTGGAGTCCCAATGAAGCTGCATGCAGAATCAGTCAATTGCTTTACGTCTTCTAAAAGTATTATTTCGGCTGGGGCACCTATTGTGTTGACTGGGATAGAAGGCGTGTTGTGGGAACATTTAATGCGCCTGAAAGCTGAGCTGGACAGTATTATTGGGCTAGCTAAAAGCAATAACTTGGTTCTGGAGCCCAACAAGCCTGTGTTGCTTGGTGTGTGGCCGATTTAAAATATCGGCCTAGCAGCTCGCGTATGTGGGTTCTGTCTCTGTTGCTCCGGATAAGCAGAATGGGCTGGGCTTGTCCCTAGAAGAGGGCTTAGGCAAGCCCAGTCTGGGTCTCGAGCCTTCCTTGAATTCGGGTGAGACTGGCCCCTCTTTTCAGTTCGATGTGGAGACCGATTCTGCTCCGTCGACGCTTGGGCTGGGTGTCGTCAGGCAGATGCTTGTTGAGGATGGCATGGATGTTTCGGGGGAGGGTTTCCTGACGCCGACGAGAAGGAGTGGTGGTTTCGAAGGCCCTGGCGTGGTCGACGAGGCCTTGGGAGAAGTTGAGGTGGCGTCGATTACCAAGGATGTTGTGGGGTGTGTCGCGTGCATCGATTCTGCCCCCTCTGGGGTCGGCCAACTTGCTTTGTCCTCTGAGTATGTCTCTGTTCGAGATTCTATGGGTGTACACGAGAGTCGGTGTGAGAGGTGGGATTTTTCTTGCAGGGTGTCTTCAGCTATTGCGGATGGGTCAATAATGGAGTATGTCGAGGGGTTTTACTTAGGGGAGGGGGCTGTCTCTTCTGTGGGGGATTCGCAGCAGGGTCTAGTGACGGAGTCTTCTCTGTCTCCTGCTTTGTATGGCAGCTTTGTTTTGGGTTCGGAGGTAGGAGGGGCTTTAGTCAATTTTGTTGGCGGGAATGATGAGTTGAGTGTTGAGCCTTTACGGATTATTTTTCCAAATTCTAAGGATGTGGGTGGTGTCCCATCCAGTTGGGTGTTAGATATGATTTTGTCTTTCAGGCGATTGGTGGGGGTTTCGTGCGATGGGCATGAAGATGATTTGTTGAAGCTTTTTGCTGCTTTGGAGAAGGAGAGGGAACTAGGCAGTTGGTCGTCGGGAAAATCTAGAGGTAAATTGTTTAGGGAGCTCAAATCCTTGGAGTGTTCAGTTAATTATGATGGGGGTGTTTCAGGTTCCAAGAGGAGTAGGAAGGTGGAAAGGGCGCTTGTTAATTCTTTATGAAGCCAAGAATTATTAGTTGGAGTGTGAGGGGGTTGAATGATAGGGGTAAATGTAAAAGTATAAGTAATCTTTTAAGAGAGTGGAAGGCGAATTTAGTTTGTCTTTAGGAGACTAAGGTTGCAGTGGTGTCTCGTGGTTTGGTGAGATGTTTGTGGGGTGGGCCTCATGTGATGTGGGGTTGTTTGGAGGCTGATGGAGCGTCAGGAGGGGTTTTGTGTCTTTGGGATTCCTGTAGTTTGGAGTTGATTGATTCTTGTGTTGAGCGTTTTTCTATTTCTTTGGTTTTTAAGGATGTTGAAGTTGGGATTTTGTGGATTTTCTTTGGAGTGTATGGTCCCAACGATGATAGTAGTAGGAGTCTTTCGTGGGACGAGTTGGCTAGGGTGTATAGTTGTTGGAATCTTCCTTGGTGTATCGGAGGCGATTTTAATATGACTCGATTTCCGAGTGAGCGTTTGGGTGGTGGGGGTAATAGGAGTGCTATGATAGAATTTTTAGACTTTTTATTTGAGGTGGAGTTGGTGGATCTCGCCTTGGTTGGTGGGTGGGTCGTACACGTGGTCCAACGGTAGATCCTCTTAGTCTTGATCCAGGATTGATAGTTTTCTTATTAGCCCCAATTGGGAGTTGCTATATCCAGAGGTCATCCAGAGGTGTCTTCCTCGCTTGCTTTTGGATCATTTCCCAATTTTGTTGTAAAGTGGCAGATTTGGTGGCCTCAAAAAACCTTTTTGTTTTGAGAACATGTTGCTTAAGGCAGATGGATTCATGGATAAGGTTAAGGAGTGGTGGTAGGGTTATGATTTTAGGGGGTCTCCAAGTTTTGTGCTCTTCTCAAAATTAAAGGCGCTAAAGAAAGATCTTAAAGTGTGGAATCGGGAAGTTTTTGGGGACTTGGGCTTTCGGAAGTCTGCGCTATTGGATGAGCTTACGGCCTTAGATGGTATGGATGAGGGGGGCACCCTTGATGGTTCGAGGTTGGTTCGAAAGGTGGAAATTGCTAGGGAGCTGAATAATATGATTGAGCTAGAGGAGGTTAGTTGGAGGTAGAAGTCTAAGGCTCTTTGGCTTAAGGAGGGAGATCGATGCACAAAATTTTTCCATAGGGTTGCTAATTCAATATCTAGCTTGTTGGTGGAGGGGTATATGGTAGAGGATCCGGCTGGGATTTCAGAAAAGATTGTGGATTACTATTCTTCTTTATATTCGAAACCTTTTGCGTGGTGCCCATCTTTGGATGGGCTCAAGTTTGATGGTATTTCAAGGGAAGAATCGGAGTGGGTTGAAAGGCCTTTTGATGAGGAGGAAGTGATTGGCGTGGTGCATAGTCTCAATAGAGATAAGGGTTCGGGCCCGGACCGGTTCTCCCTTACGTTCTTTTAAGCTTGTTGGGAAATTATTAGGGGTGATGTTTTGTTGATGTTTAATGAGTTTGCTAGGGATGAGAAGTTTGTGCGGAGTTTGAACTCTTTTTTTATTGTACTCATTCCCAAGAAGCCGGATGTGGTTGAGCTTAAGGATTTTCGTCCTATTAGTCTTGTCGGAGGCATATACAAGATCTTAGCCAAGGTTTTGGCTAATAGGCTAAAGCCTCTTCTTGATAAGATTATTTCTCCCTTGCAGAATGCTTTTGTTAAGGGTAGACAGATTCTTGATTCGGTGCTCATTGTCAATGAATGCATCGATTCTAGGATAAGGTCGAGTGTTGCTGGTATGCTTTGTAAGTTGGATGTTTAGAAGTCTTACGATCATGTTAATTGGAAGTTTCTTTTGTACCTCCTTTGTACGTGTGGATTTGGTGAAAAATGGTGTAGATGGATCTCTTTTTGTATCTCGTCAGTGAAGTTCTTAGTGATTGTTAATGGCTGCCCTAAAGGCTTTTTTAGTAGTTTTTGTGGCTTGAGGCAAGGGGATCCCCTTTCTCCTTTCTTGTTTGTGGTTGTCATGGAAGCTTTCAGCCGTATGATGAGGAGGGTTGTGGAGAAGGGTGGCCTTGAGGGTTTTGAGGTAGGCGGTGATCCTATTGGGGGTGTGAGTATTTCACACTTACTTTTTGCGGATGACACTTTAGTGTCGTGTGGGGCGGAGGTGAGACAATTTCAGAATCTTAGATGCCTCCTCTTGTGTTTTGAGGTAGTTTTGGGTCTTCGAATTAATTTGTCTAAGTCTGAGGTTATCCCCATTGGTAGACTTAATAATGCTCAAGATTTGGCTTCTATCTTGAGTTGTTGTGTGTCCTCCTTGCCTTTGAAATATCTCGGGCTTCCGTTGGGCGCGAGCTTTAAATACGTTAATATTTGGGATGGGATCCTTGAAAGGATGGAGAGGAGATTGGCGGGGTGGAAGTGTATGTATTTATCTAAAAAGGGGAGGCTTACTCTTATCAAATCTACTTTTTCGTGTCTACCGATTTACTTTCTATCCTTGTTTCCTATCCCGGTTGGGGTGGCAAAAAGGTTGGAGAAGATTCAGAGGGATTTTCTTTGGGGTTGTGATGAGACATCGCATAAGTTTCATCTCATGCATTGGAATGTGGTGTGCTCTCTATTTCGGGATGGGGGTTTGGGGCTCCGTAGTATTGTTGTGTTTAACAGGGCTCTTTTGGCTAAGTGGCTTTGGCGTTTTACGGTTGAGAGAGATAGGCTTTAGAGGGTGGTTATAGCTGCAAAATATGGGTGTTCGTTGGGTGATTGGAGGACTCCCCCGAGCCGTGGACCGTATGGTGTTAGTCTTTGGAGATTCATTAGCAAAGGTTGGGGTGAATTTTGCAATCACATCAGATTTGTGGTGGGCAATCGTGAAAGGGTCAGTTTTTGGCATGATGTATGGTGTATGGTGTGGTGATAAACCTTTGTCTATTGAGTTTTCGGTTGTGTATTCTTTGGCTCGTTGCAAGGAGGCTTTGGTGGCGGAGTGTTTGGTGGAGAATAGTGGGCAGGATGTGTGGAGTGTTCCTTATTATAGATAAATGATTGGGAATTGGAGGATTTTTCTGCATTCCCCCCCCCCCCCAATATGGGATGGAGATCGGGAGAGGAATGGAGGACAAACTGCTGTGGAAGGGTTCTAAGGATGAGGTTTTTTCGGTGAAATCTATGTATTCCATTATTGTGGGTAGAACTAGTTTGTCATTTCCTTGGAAAGGGGTGTGGAGATCCAAATGCCCTTGAGGGTTTCCTTTTTTGTTTGGGAGGCGATGCATAGGAGAATCCTTACTACCGACAATCTTCGTAGAAAGGGAGTGTATATTGCTGATTGGTGCTATCTTTGTAGGAGTGACAGAGAATCGGTTGACCATTTGCTTCTCCATTGTCCTATGGCGCATGGACTTTGGAATCATGTCCTTAGCATTGTGAATTTTCATTGGGTTATGCCAGATAAGGCAGTGAATGTGCTGCGGAGTTGGGAGAGGAAGTTTTTGAACCCTTTCGCTAAGGCTATTTGGAGAATGATTTACTCGTGTGTTTGGTGGACCCTTTGGAGGGAGCGAAACAATAGATGTTTTGAAGGATGCTCTTTATCCTTGGCTAAGCTGCAGGGTTTTGTGTTATTTTCTCTTTTTTGTTGGGCTGATGCAATGTTAGGGAGTCCTTTTGTTGATTTTCTGGATTTTCTTAGTTTTGTTGCTTGTTTGTCCTAGTGATTTTGGTATGGTCCCTTGTACTACTTCACTTTTTCTAATAAAATTGCCTTGCTTATAAAAAAAAAGAGTACATGTATGATCATTAAAATTAAATAAACAATAGAGTTTTGAAAGTAGCACATTGTCCCCTCTTTCCCCTTCTTTTGATAGTTGAAAGAAAAATGAAGAACACAGGAGATCTTGTGTACTGAATTTTGGGCATTTAATTTGAGGATAGCCAAACATTCATAATATACATTGAATTTGGGTGGCTAAAATAAGTTAAATTGGTAAGTGTTAAGAAATTTTGTATTTGTTTGCCCAATAATTGTCTTCATGCCCTCTTCTTTTGGGAACATGACAATAATGGTTTTCAAGCCAGTTAGCGTGGTAACTATTTGTCCTTCTTTAAGAAAGAAAAATATTTTTGCCATTTCTTAGTAGGGCAGTCAAGCATGTTCTCATTGCTTGCTTATTCCTCTCATTAACAGGAGTGGAAGTGTTTTGGGTTTAGCCATGGCCTGCTCGAATACTTTTGGACTTGTTACAGGTGCATTTCTTCTTGGCTTTGGCTTGAGTGAAATTCCCAAAAGCATTTGGAGAAATGCGGACTGGACTACCCGTCAGAAAGTTCTAACACATAAGATAGCGAAAATGGCTGTTAAACTTGATGATGCTCATCAAGAACTTTCAAATGCTATTGTAGTAAGTGTCTTCCCCTGCGGCCTCATTTTATAACTGTAAAATTATCCTTTTTTTCCTTTTTTGGTTTTGTCTTTTGCTCTTCCGCCTAATTGCTATAAATTGTGACAAAGGTGCAGGTATTATTATTATTGCAATTCATTGTTATACTTTGTTCTGAAATTTTTCAATGTAGTGTTGGTTTTTTTGGATCTGATCTGTAGACTCATTTTCCAACTCTGCAGTTTGTCTATGATTTCATAGATAGGTTTGGATTATGCCTTGATTTGGTGATAACTACTTTTTAATTCAAAGTTCATTAGTTGAAGTAAACTTGCGATACCAATAGGCTCTGGTTTTTTATGTTTTGTTCTTTCAGTTTCTTTAAGGGCTGTGTTTTTTATACCTTTTTTCAGTAAGAGATTTTGTTTTATTAGGATGAATGAATAATATCTGCACTAAACCCTATTGTCTGATTTTCCAAAGATGAAGAAGGCACCTGGATTTGGTTTTTGGCGCTGCCAATGATAGAAAACTTTTTGTAGTTTTTTCTGCTCTGAGCATTATTTCTGCTTTCAAATCTAACCGTGTTATTATTAATTCAGTAGTCCTTTTCATCATTTTAGTTTATCTTTAAATTTATGATTCGCTTGGATAGGTCGCACAAGCAACATCCAATCAAATGTCAAAGCGAGATCCTTTGAGGCCCTACATGAATGTTATTGACAATATGTTAACGCAAATGGTATCTTTGTTTTTCTTTTCTTGGGATTCCTTGTACTTTTCTCCTCTTTATGTTTTGAATCCTTCACTTGGATCAACAAAGTTTCTTTGAATATTTTAATCTTGCCTTTCCATCCCAGTTTACACAAGATCCATCCTTCAAACCACAAGGAGGCCGGTTGGGGGAAAACGATATGGACTATGATACTGATGAGAAATCAATGGCAACGCTTAGGCGTCATCTTCGACGAGCTCGAGAGGAGTATTACCGCTGCAAAAGGTAAATTGATTAGTGGAAACTTCACATAGTTTTTTTGTATGAAGGAATACTGCCTATGACCCCCCCCCCCCCCCCCAAACAAAAAAAAAAAAAACCAAAACAGAGGAAAAGAAGAAACGGAGAAGATCATCCATGGTATTCCACATTAGTTTTCATTTTTTTTACCTCCTAGACATTATGCTCTATATTAGGTATGATTGCTTTGGATTATCTTTTAAAGGAATAAAAAACCACTTGTTACCTCCATTGGTTGCACATTCTTTTTAGATAGTTCTACCAGCCCTTCACTATTCCATTTTAAAACCAACCTGAAAGATGTTTGATTCTATGTCTAACCATAAAATTATCCAGTCTAAGTTAAAATCTTAACTGAATGAAAGGAAGGATCTCTTCTTTTTGTGTGATTTGGTGCTTATGGTTGGAGAAGAATGTAGTTTTCAAGAGCTCGAGTCATCCATGATAGAATTTTGAGGAAGCAATTTTTTATGTTGTTTTCTTAGATTCTTTTAGGTTTTAATTTTTACCATCAAAGGGAGTTCTCTTCTGTACACTTCTGGCGTAGAACTCCATCCGTGTGGCATTCTCTACTTAATACTTATTGGGAAAAAAAGTCCTCATTCTTCAAGTTATGTATTCTGCACCTGCTCTAGGAGAGTTCATGATACCCTCCTTTGGCTGTGTATATTATAGTGGTTCGCATCTACTGCATCTAATATACTGTAGCTTTTCAGCGAGTATATGACGTACATCATGGAGGCCCTTGAACTGGAGGATACAGTGAAAAATTATGAACGTCGTAATTCAACGGGATGGTTTGTTTCGGATTTCTCTCTACTCTTTTCTCATGTATCTAACTCAATAAATGTTCCAGGCTGTTTGTTCACGATCTATGAATTTATGTCCTCATTTCAGGAAGTATGTTTCTAGCCTTAGACCTGCCAAAGCTGGAAAAACAGGGCCCGTCATTGATACAATTGGTAAACATAATATCTGTCTATTGGTTTGTTTCCTTAAATTCTATTAACCTGTGGGAACTCAGTTCATCTTGTTAAGATCTTATGAGCATTGTTTTCCTGAGGACCAATTTATTTGGTTTTGATCTCCTTTTTCCTTAAGGGAAAAATAATGGTATGAAAGCAATGCCTTTTGTTCTGTTTTAGTTGAGTGGTTTTTAAAGCAACAATGTAGTTCATTCAAAACACCGCAAAGGCTTGTGCTACATTTGTAGTCCCGTGTGTTTGTGGGTGTCTTTGTGTGCATAGACGTACTCTTTTTTATTTCTTCTTCATGTACTCTCATTATCATGCTTTTACTTCTTAGCATATTTGGCATTCTTGAGTTGAGCTGAATAATTTTCTTCCTTATTTTGACTATGAGTCTGTATCACTCTACCTTTAGTTATAGGCTTATTATTCATTTAATATTGTGGTCTTTACAGTAAATGGTGGTTCCTTTCGCAGAATTTTTTTGGCGATGCATCCTTAGAAAGCAACTTGAGAAACTCTTGGCTATTGTACTTGGTATCATGTCTGCTGCGATTCTATTAGCAGAGGCAACTTTACTTCCTAGTGGAGTTGATCTATCTCTTTTCTCCATCCTTATAAACTCTGTTAAAGAGCAAGAAGTCCTTATGCAGGTAGATTGTAATGTATCAAATGATTCAAGTTTTTCTAATTATCTGGACATGTTTTGCATTGAGTCTGTGATAGTTTCATCCTGTAAAACTATAGAGATCACTAATCCTAGCTTCTTATAACCCTTCTATCAACACGTCATTGGGCCTGTGTAGGTCTATATACATGTGGATAACTTGACAGCTAACCTCACTTGTTGGCTTATTTTTCTGTTAGAAGCACTTGTGTGTGGTTTTCTGAAAGTTGAATGTTCCTTGCCAAAAATGGAAAGAGTATATGATCAATCATACTCAAAATGGATGCATATTAAGAATTGCTGCTTTTGATATATGTGTAACTGCCCTTCATGTATGGACTAAGGAGTATTTTTTGTACCATCATGATTTATAATCGCTATTCAAGGTTTAGAGATATTCTTGAAAAGTCAAAAGGATGGATCTCATGCTTTGTTTTGTGATTATGATTTCTCAAATCACTGAAATCTTGCAAACTATTGCTGTCAACTATTTCACATTTTTGTATTTTTGTGATGGTGCTCAGTAATACATCTGCAAAAGAGTACTTCACTTAATACTACTATAGCAATTTCCCTTATACTCAGTCTGCCCCTCTTATTTTCTCCTAAGATGAGTTAGTTATATTCTATTGCTACAAAAACTCCTAATGAGAAGTGCTTGTGCCAGTCTGCATTTTCTTTTCATTCTTCTTCTTAGAATGTGAATTATGGTAACCCTCAAGCTTACTTATTCTTGCTTACTCATTTGATCTATTCTTCTCAACTGATTTCCTCAACTAGTGAAAAATCTCTCGCATTACCATCTGCCTGATTGTGAATATCTAAATGCCTTGAGATTTCTAGTTTTTTTTTTTTTTTTTTTTTGGTATTCTACTTGTATTATAGTTCTCCACTGCTAATGTTAAGTTACAAGAATGCAAATCTCTTGCTGTGTGGTGTGTCCCAGACTTTTGTGCTGAGATTTGTAAATTGAGTACCATTCGCCTTTTGCTTTCTCCCTCTTTATTTCATACGTGAATTCTGTGCATTGTTTTATAGATGTTTGTGACATGCCTGTTGCTTTCTTTTCTTTTCCCTACTTTCCTGGTGATTGTTATATATTGTTTGTTTTGCCATTAGGGTATGACTAAGTGTTGATCCCTGGGGTAGGTTTTAGGTTCAAATCTTTCTGATAAAGAGAAAATATAGGCTGATTGGTGTTGCATTTTTCCGCAGGTCTTTGCCTTTGTTCCTCTGATGTATATGTGCATCTGCACATATTATTCCTTGTTCAAGGTCGGAATGTATATGTTCTACTCATTAACACCAAGGCAAACAAGTTCAGTTAACTTGCTCATGATATGCGCGTAAGTCTTGCCTCATATCTTATCACCACAAAAGAACTATGCTTTTTTGCTCATTCATTATCTTTGCCAGGATGGTCGCTCGGTACGCTCCTCCAATCTCTTACAATTTTCTCAATCTCATTCATCATGGTGAGCATGAAGACACTATATTTGAAAAGGTGCTTCTCTAACTTGGTTGTCTGTTCTTTCAAAACTGTATGCCAGCCTATCAGAAAGTAAAAAGGAGGAATGCGATATATATGGGTTGTCCCACCTAATGCGAAGATCAGCATTCCTTGAAGCCAAATATGAGGCATTAAGGAATTCTGTATTTGTTTTTATGCAAATCATTTTACCCTTTTTGCTTTTTTATCTGATTACGTTGCAGATTTGTGTGCAAGAAAGCATGTAAACTGTCTGATTCTTTTGCTTTTGAACATCACCTTTCCTTTTTTCAGGAATCATATTTATATACATGGCTTTTGGAAACAAAATTTTGTCAAAATTTTCGGGTAGTTAAAATTTTGGGTACGGGATTGGGAAAAAGTGATGAGAGAGAGTAAAAAAGTGAGGAGAGAGAAATTTTTGTAATGATGATGAACTTTTGGGAGTTAAAATTTTGGTTTCTCAAACGCAATGATAGTAAATGGATATCTTGAGCAACATATATAAGAAGGAAAATAAGATTTTCCATCCTAGATGTTTCATGTGAGGTGTTCATTTTGGCTTTAACTAAAATATTCCCAAAGGAGTCATTATTTTCCTACGTTGCAGTTGCATGGAATTCTTGCTGGGCTATCAATCTATAAGCCTTGGTCTTTGGTATACTAAATTTGGGAAAGGTTATTGATACTCTTGGTAATGGCCTGGGAGTCAATCAAACTGCATTCAACCTCGTATATGATGATGCCTGATGGGATGGTGGGTGTGGTCTTGGGTCCAGTCCTATGGAGTGTCGGTCATTTGACAATGAACAAATAAGTTATGGGTACTCTGGGGTGGCATTGGGAGTCCTGAATTTGTTTTTAAAAAGCTCTGCAAACGAGTGTTTTATTGGCAAATGGGGTTTTATTTTCTAGTTTTTCGTGGTACAATCTTTGTTTGCTCGTGCATCTGGAGAGCACTTCCATCTGACTTAACGTTGTTTGTCATTAATTGCAGTCATCCAATATGTAGCAGTCTTTTAATAGCCTTTACCGGTTCTTCATGAAACTTCCCCCCTCTTCCCCTTTTTTGGTAATTTATTAGTTTCTCTTGGTGTGTTATGGGATTATGGTTGCAGAGAATGGGGAACATTGATCACGCTGTTCCTTTCTTTGGAGATAAGTTCAACAGAATCTATCCACTTATCATGGTTGTTTACACCCTCTTGGTTGCTAGCAATTTCTTTGACCGTGTCATTAATTTTTTCGGGAGCTGGAAGAGGTTTAGATTTCAAACTGAGGCGGATGATATGGATGGATTTGATCCTTCAGGATTAATCATCCTACAAAAAGGTGAACTTGCTTGACTTCAAAGCACATCTTGTACTCTTTTTCCCACTTGGTCTGGTTATATTTGGTTTTTCTAGGGATGGTTATACAAAATGACTGTTGGATATGCATACACGTGTCCCTGAAACTAAGTAAGTTGACCTCTCTTTCTCAGAACGTTCTTGGCTTGAAGAAGGGCGAAAAGTTGGTGAACATGTTATTCCATTGGCGAGGAATTTTAACAATACTGATGTCGAGTCCGGCAGCAAAAGCACAGTATGTTAAAACAGCTTAGAAGAAAGAAGCTTACTTTCTCCCACTATTCTAAAATATATTCACCTGTTTTTGTGAATCACTCAGAAATATCTTCTTTACTCAAAATGAGGTCCTTACAAATTTTCCCCCTTTTTAAGTGGTTTTCTGTGGTTCTCTCATGCAATCAGTCATGCTCGGAGAAATGTGGGGAAAAAACCCTCTTATGACGTCATTTATTCTATTTTGTGATTTTCTTTTGTTCTTCAATTGAAACTGATAATTTTAGTCCTTGTTCCTTTTCTTACGTGGAAGCAAAATGTTCAGGATAAACATGCTGTTGAAATGAAGATGACAAGTGGTTTAATCAATGACGGTATACATGAAATTCCTTCAAAATCCTCGAAAGAAGTGGTTCGTGGATATAGCTCACACAAAGAAGCCATTAGCAACAAGTATGCTGCCATAAGAGAACAGAGCAGACAAAAATCATCATCCAATACAGAGCCAGTGGAGAAGAACATTGCCTCCGCTAAGATCTCCTTGCTTGATGCAGGCAACTCGCACTCTGGTAACACTACAGGAGGCCCATCTTCTGGTTTGGCCTCAACCTGGGAATCCATGAAGACAGGTTTTCAAAGTTTCAAGGCAAACGTGGGGGCCAAAAAATTTCTCCCCTTGCGTCAAATTCAGGAAACAAAACTTGTCTCTCGCGATTCCTCATCTGAGTCTCTTGATGAGATATTTCAGAGATTGAAACGGCCGTCTGCTGACCATAGGAATTCTAGTGATGATGAGGGTGAAGATGGGATAGAAATCCATCATTCAGCCCCCACTAGATAATATGCATAATCTGTCCAAGGAGTCGAAGATGATGCCATCTGGAATTGGGATGATATGCAAAGAAGATGTACAGGTCTGGGGGTACAGCTGATTCCGTAGTGGTTACAAAAAAAATTTTTGCTGTTGGAGCCTCCAATAGAACTGAAGCCTCGGAGGATGGACTGCTATACTGAAAAGTGAAAACTATAATACGTTTTTCTTGCAGCTAGTTAGAGGGCTTGGAGATAATACCAAAGGAAAGCATAATATGTTCCAATTTCCATGATGTGTGGAAAAGGAAACAAAAAAGGATTATACGGTGGGAAATTTTTGTAATTTGAATTTCTCAATTAAACCACAACTGCATTTGCTTCCCCTGCTTGGGACTGGTAGACAGTAGAACCACATGAACATTCAGAAGTTGAACATAATTTTGGAGGCACATATTTCATGTCCCTGACTTTGATTGTGTATTTAAGATTAAAAGCACAAATCTATGGGAGAAACTGCAGTTCAGCTATTGAGTAAAGAGCTGCCTACATTCTTGTCTAATAAATCAAGAAACAGAAAAGAAAAGCCCCATTTCAGCATCTCTTCTTCAACAGCAATATTAGGGGTCCTGGATGATTATCAGTCACCGTGGCTGTCTCCTAGCTTTGCTCAATAGGTTGTGGTACTATCTTTCTAGCATCAATTAATATTCATATCTGGGCTTTCTCTACCCAAATTTGCATTAACTCCGGAATGATTCGAGGGGAAGCTATTAATTACCAGAAATGTCGGACCTTCTTCCTCTTGATCAGGTTGCACTTTGAATTTCCTCTTCTTCTGTTTTTCCGTTTGAATAAAAAAAAGTACAGGTGTTCGCCAATAGCGAAAAAGACGTTAGGGGGGGGTGGGGGGGAGCAGCAGATGTGAAAGATTTGAACACGTCGCTCGGTGACTTACAGCTGCAAATAGAATGGGCAGGTTTGTTTGTTTGGACTAATCTCGCCGCCGATTGAGTTTTTGAGTTTAGCCATCCAATCAAATAGCCTTCCACAATGAGGAAAATCAGTCATTCAGTTGCGTGTAATCGTAGACATCAGACAAGGAAGATAACCTTGTATGATCAAACACGGCTTTTACGGTCAAAATTTGACATTCCTTAAAACTCTACACTGGTGGTTACTCGCGCACGCTATTTCACGTCAACAGTAACCACGAGGAGGAGAAACAACGTAACAAAAAAAATGAAATTGCGACTCCTAATTTAATTTATTTCATTACGTCTCATGCATTTTAAAAAGAATTAATTATCGCCCTCAATTAATTCGATGCATTTGAATTTTTAAATTTTGTGGTTGAAAAATTTTAGTGTACGTGATATGTGAAAAAAATTAAGACAGAAGTAATTAAGTGAATTTTTTATGTTTATTTTGATTAAAAAAAATAGATGGTTTGATAAAAAAGATTCTAAATTATTTTATCATGTTAAATATTTAGGATGACTAAAATTTTAATCATTAAATTTAGAGTAGGACAGTGAATTGATCCAAATACTTAAAAAATAAAACAAATTAAAATAAAAAATACAAATATTTTATTTTTATTAAAAAAATATTTCTTTTTATTTATATCATTTTTTATAATTTTGTACATTTCAACTTTTGTTTTTTGTGCAATTTAAAGGCCAAATTGAATAGAAGGGGAAAATTGATGTTTAATCAATGCCTTTTAACACTCTTTAGGCAAATTAAAAGTTTGAGAACTCATAGATATAGGCCTGCGATAGAATTTTTTTTTTTTTTTTTTGGTAATTAACTTTAAACAAAACTAGTCTAATAAATAAAAAAGAAAAAAAAACCTTTAAAAATTAAGGAGAAACAAGAAAAATCCCAAAAAGGACTAAGGAGAGCAGTATCTTCTAAATTCCACATGTTATGAATTAATACATATTTGATATCGCAAACTTAATCAAATTCAAGCTTTGCAAGTGATTAACATGGTTTTTAGAAATAAAAAGAGGATAACCCCTAATGATCTTAATTTCCTCTTGTTCTAAGCCCTCCAATTAGCAACAAAACAACAACAACAACAACAAAAGCAAAATGAAGAAAACTATGTACAAACTTCCTTTTGTAAAGCATTCGTCAACCCCAGAAAGCCCCACTATCACAACCTTTCGGTTGCAGCCCTTCTAAGTTCTAGCAGTCGTAAAAACGTGATCTGTGTTCCTCTTCCCTGTGGACCAAAACAGCTTTGACCAAAACCCTCCCTTCTTCTTCCCTGTACGCACAATCTCCTGGGCTCGACTCCTCGCAATAAACGCAATCGATCTGCTCTTCTTCAACCCATGGCCTACCTTTACTGTGAAAGAAATCGAACCCATCATTTCGGGAGCCTTACGAGGATGCCGACGGTAAACTGGAGACAAATAGGTTGAAGAGGAAGGAGCGGAAGAGTAAGGAGGAGAAAAGGACTGTGAAGAATTAGAACCAGCAAAGCCAGTAGTACTACTCATCGTTTTCCAGTTCGAAGAAGCGTAGAGTTGCGAGAGTCTCTCCCTTAGACAAGCGGAGCAAACCCCTGGTAGTCCCTTCTCATTCGGGTGCTTCGTGCAACCTTGCTGTGTCTCAGATTTACCCATTCCTCCAGCCTTTTCCAATCTGATGGTCGATGATGCTTCTCGGGGAACTTTTCACCTTCCTCTGCACCCCTGCCAATGGTTTGCATGAATATAAATATTTAGACATGAAGACGCATAAATACGTGTTTTCCACGAACGGTCCTGCTTTATTCTGAACCATTCTAGCGTGACAGGCCAGTGTGATGACAGTCATCACAGCTTATCTAACAAGCGTACGATCTAAACAATTGTAGAAAGATCAATGTAGGTGCCACTATGCAAATGGGTCCTACTCTTGAGCTACGTGCATAAACAGTCACAGACTGATGTGGCTCAACCTCCAGTTCTGACTTTATCTTTGGAAAGTTGAACTGCCAGCTTAATTGACGGCCACGATTCGAGTGGAAGTACCGACCACCGGGAATCCGGACCCACTTTCATTGGCCGGGGCGGCGGTATAAGTGGGAAGAACATCCCTGGTCTCGATCCACGTAGGATAAGGTCAGAGTAGTTTTCGAGAATTTGGTGCACGTGGGGGTGTCGACAAAAATGGACGACCAGGATCAGCGCAGATCGATACTGGCATGGGCACGCCGGATCCCCATTCCGTGGAGTACTTTTCTCATCCGTACGTTGAATCCACAATTTATCTGAAGTAAATAAGCACGTAATGTTTAACGGTGCATGGACAATCTTGTTAAGCGTGGTACAGATTCCAGGTCTGTAGCGCATAGAGGATGAATCTCGGTACCCAAAATAATAATAATTAAGAAATAATTTAATTTTCACTTTTTCTTTGGAAAATAGTTTTGATTAATTAAAAAATAGATGAAACATAAGGTGAGGCTCGAATGTTTGACGAATAAAGTTGGAGAGATTCCGTGTATGACTTCACAAGTCACAATTGTCTCTACTAAACGGAGGTATGTTTTTGTTTCGTATAGTTAATGAATTATTATGCTACAAGAAACTTGTCAAAACAAAACATCTAAATTTTTTAAGAATATATTGGGTTTACATCTTGTCGATTCTAGACTTTATAATGTGTTTAATTGCCGGAGATATGTTATTTATGACTTATAAATTATAATGTTCAAAGAAACTTGTTCAACTAGAACACCTAAATTTTATAGTATATTGTGTGCATCTATCAGTTTTTTTTTTTTTTAAAAAAAAATTAAGTTACTAGATATATTTTATTATTTGTATTATATTATTTAACACTCTCACGTGTGTGGGGATACCGTGTGAAATTTATCATTTATTTTAAAAAATCAAACTATTAAAAAAAGTATTCTTTTACTTTTAACGTATAAACCAATCACCAACTCCGGTTTAATTTAATATATATCCCAAATGTGATCTGCATGTTGCGTTTCCTATTACAACACTTCTTTCGGCTTTGGAGCAAAAGGGCAGGAAGGAAAGAGGGAGCTGGGCTGGGCTGGGGCAGGCACCGCCAAACTGCCGGCCCAGGTTTCACTGTAACCGAGAGTTTGGCCCTTTTGAAACAAATATCATTTAAAAGCCGAAAAAAAGCAGTGTCTGTGTATTTACATATTTTCCGAAGCAAACAATAAATTATCTTCCAAATATTTACAGTCGTACTGAGAAAACGAAAAGCTTACTGGAGGAAGAAGCAGAAAAGATAAAGGCTTTAATTATACGGACGATTTCTGTGGTATACCATTTTCACAAAAAAGTCTACGTGGTAAATGTTTGTATTAATTAGTCATTGTAATCAGTGTATAATACAAAATTCAATATCGGGTGTTAAGAAAAATTGACAAAATTGACAAAATTGAGATTAATGGACTATCTTGTTACCATCCACTAATAAGAAGGATCAATTTATACAAATATTTATCACAAGAACTTTTTTATCAAAACGTCATACAACATAGACTGTTTGTATAATTAAGCTAAAGATAAAATGGAAATATGTGGTGAGCTCGAGCAAGCTCAAAACTCATGCTTGATTTATTGGAAGACTTGTGAACTTAATCATGTGCCCTTGGAAGGAAACTTTTGATCGTGTGCTTAAAAAAAAAAAAAAGGTCTTAAACCAGTTGTTGTTTTTTCTAGTAGGCCTATAAGTTTGGGCCAATTATTGGGTCCGACACTGTTGGCTAATGCACTAGGCTCATAAAAGCTATTAAGTCGATACGATCCAGAGAATTGTCTTCCAGGATTGATGGGCTCGTGATTTCTTTTCTTTCTTTTTTTCTAATGGATGGGCTCCTGATTTCAATATGTGGAGTTAATACCTTTCAAGGGTTTAGTCCAAATTGTCCCTCGAACTTTCGTTATTTAATGGGCCTAATGTCAACTACAAAAATCTGAGTCTTGTGCGGCCCATAAATCTGTTGTACATGTCTACTTGGGCTACTTCAAAAAGGAAGATTGCCTAGCTACTGGATTCAAAGTGAAGGCATTTTTTTTTTCATCTTTCTCGTTTCTTTTTTCTGTTCAATAAAAAAGAAGAATCGGTAATGGATAAAAAAAAACTTAACCCTAGAATCTATCTAGGGCACTAGGGCACTGTTATTTTATTTTTTATTTTTATAACCCAAATAGTGAGTTATGCTCAGACAATGAAAAATAAACTAGATCTTCTCTTTTCTGCTGTCTAATTTAAGTTGATAGTCCAATTTGAAGAGAAAAAAACATAATATATATTGAATATTGTAGAGTTCATGCGATTTAATAATTAAAATGAACTGCATTAAAATTATTAGGAAACTCACGCTCTATCTATTTCTCTCGTAATTGAACTGAGCAGCAAATTAGAAAGTATGATCCAAGAAAAATAATTCTTAAACCAGCTAAATCCTCACACAAATAGGACGAAGAATATTGACTTGAGCTTTTGTGTTGCACATGCTTACCATTAATGAGTTTGATGGATCGTTTTATTAGCTAAGCTATCAAACCAAGTCGTACGTGCTGCCCCCGGCCACCCCCATCGACGGGTCTCTATATGTATACTAACCTCGTTTTGTTTTCTTGTGTGAGTGACAAGTACCGAGTCCCCATGATCTTACAATCGTACAATATCTGCAAATTTTCTACTGAACCGCTGCCTGCCCATCTCAGATAGTGCAGCATTTTTTATAGGACCTACGTACTGATCTCAGGAAAAATGGAAGACTTTGGTCCGATCGAGTCTATCCGGATCACAACACAGGCAATTCATGAAAGAACCTTCTTGCTTATTTAAAAATTATAAGCCAAGCCAATGACCTCTCGCAGACCTACTTTGTCGTCTTTGTGCAACTTCCTTTTTCACTGATCCTTTCCACATGAAGCATACAGCCCTTTAAATGAGTAGTTTTTCTTAATCATTTACACAATTCTTTGTGAAGTTAACAGCAAGAAAATAGTTTGCGCATGCCAAAGGGTTTGGCAATGGAACGTTCTGCATGTGTCAAATTTATTGCTGGCTGGTTCCAGTGGTTCAACTTCTTCAGCCTTACACACGCTATGTTATGGCCCTGTGATACCTGATGCTACTTTTAATTTCCTTGGTAGATTTGACTGGCCAGCGTTAACCAAGCTGGTGGGTCTTAATTGTTTTGCAGACACCCCAGGCACGAGTATCTGTATCGTTGTCTAATTAAACGGATGATTTTGAAGTTTTGGCACTCTCGGCAGATCCCGAGCACGTACGTACGGCTCTACTGAGGCTAAACCTTTCAAATAGAAGCAACAGAGATGCTTAGCCTTTCGCATCACTGCGTTCTTCTTTTCCATTGTCACTTGAAGGAAGACATCTACTTCGAAGGCACGGGAAGAAGAAGAACTTTCTCGACGTTAGAATATAAATTGTCTAAGTCTTACATTGATTAAGAATGTGAATTCTTTGTGCATTGAATCATATAAAAAAGTATTTTTATGTACGAATTATAAGTAACTTGATAAATAAAGATGTAACTATTTAGACTTTATATAATATAAGTAAGTCTTCTAGACTAAATCATCAATTATAGATAATTTAATAAATAAAGATGTAACACATTAGACTTTTTAGACTTTATACAATATAAATAAGTCTTCTCAGATCAAACCACCTTGAATCGTTTATCTCACTCGCTGTATTGACAGAACTTTCCATTTGAGTAATAGAAGAAAAGGGGCCAAACTATAATTTTTTTCTCGAAATTTAGAAAGGTTGAGCAATAAGGATCAAGTAAACGAACAAAAAAAAAACACATGTACAGAAGAAGGGAGTATGGTGGCTTGGCTCGCTGTGGCTTCGTAGCTCGAGCCACATGCTAAATCCAAATGGGCCATTGCAACACTACAACTTGCCGAACCCCTCAATCCAAACAAGGTTTTTCAGACATACAAAATCCAAGCGACTGCACAAAAGTCTAGGGATGTCTCCAGATGCTTATGGGGATCCGAGCAGCTGGCGAAAAAGAAAAAGAGAGAAAGCAATATCAAGTGCGTGCGTGTGTTCGTGTGACAGATCTTACCATCAGAGGAGTGGCCAGAGAGTCAAACATGGGTGACGGGAGCAGTAAAAAAAGTGAAGTGTGGTGGGGAAACAGAGAGAGAGAGAGACTGAGACAGAGTGAGGAAGACTTTGAATAGGCCCCATAAAGTCTGAAAGCAGAGAAAATGAATGTGGGAGATGGGTCCCATGGATCCATCCCCTCTCCTGTCCACACCCTTTTGTCCAATCCTTCCTCCGTTTTCCTCTCTTTACGTGGCCCTTTCTCTGCAAAGAGAAAAGAAACGACACCTACACAGCCACAGGGGTGTGGTGGAGAGGGCGATGGACAACGATTCCCACGGGTTTCCGAGTCCAGACCAGAGAAGAGGGAGAGAAAGAGAGAGATCTCAAAGTCATTGGGTGGATCAAAAAGCCAGCACTGTTCATTTTCTTCCACTTAGATCCCTTGTATTTCTATGTGACCCGATACGTGGGAAGGATGTGGGGTCGACTTCCCACCAACCACGTGAGCCTAATTTGGGGCCCTTTCTTTATCCATCCCACGCTTGGATGATGGATCTACGTTTTCCTCTCCGGTAAATATTTGCTACAGCTTCCAGTAACTTGTGTTGTGTGTGTTTGCGAATTGCGAGCGTTTCTTTCGGTTACTTTTTGCACTGGATGCGTGTGGTTTCTTACTTTCTTCCGGTAAGGTGGAACAGAACAAAAACACGAGTTAAGTCCATTCAGGAAAGATTATTCCAATTTCTAAAAAGGAATTGAGATAGTTAAAGGGCCACCATCCTTAACTTATTGTCCAAAAAGCTTTAACTTATATTATCTAACAATTAGGAAAATATCTTATACCGAAGATCTAAAATTTTAAAAGAAGTTTGCGATTTCCAAGCGGATGGATAAGGACGTCACTGAAATAAAAAGATTTGGACTTGTGGATTAAAAAAAGGGTTTCTCATCCATAACCACCACAACTTGTGACCATGGATTAGACATGGAGCAAAGTTGTATACATCGAATTAATTTGAAAGGACAAAAATTACCGCAAGGAAAGATAGCAACATGTTCTGTCAAATCATTGTCTATGAACAGGGTTCGATCGGCCTATTGATAGCGATAACAATATGGTATATGTAGAGGACTTGAATGGGCGCTGTCTTTTAAGGGATTTCGGTGACTGATGTCATTTTGGCGCAAAAGTGATGGAGACTTTTACGTACTTCTCCTCCGGGTCGTGAATTTTTGCTACAGCAGGAAAGGGGGGGGGGGGGGGGGGGGGGGTTGATCTAGAAGACGTGCTTCTTTGTCTTTGCATGCCTGATTTGATGGTAAAAGTATAGCGAGGAAAAACACGCTACGACTGACTTATCATCATAACTTTTTACGGACAGAATTATTTAGAAAAATAAATAATTAATTTTATAATTCGGGTACTTAAATTTACTGCTTATCTTTAAAGTCTTCGTCAAGCCTCACTGTGCTCTCATAGCTTTACGTAAACTCAAATTACGATTCGTTAAATAGAAACCTATTTTATTGAAATAAAACGTAAAGGGACTAATTTATCATAAGTTAAAACTACAAGGACTTGTAGGATAATTAAGTCCAAGATAAGAAATTAAACTAGTGTAAAAGCCGAGTTAGTTGTCACGCTCCGCTCTCTCATCGTTAGTAGCAGATGGCATCTCTGGTGGCCCCAGAAGACTTTGCGACAGCTGCTTTCGCTGGGCCCAGTTGTCGGGGCTAAGAGTCGTGGAGCCCGATCAAGGGTCCACATTTTGAAAAGCGCATTCCGTGTTCCCCACTCCGTCATAAAGTTCGAGCTCAGTTCGACAGTGAGCCCAAGCCTGGCCCAACCCGAGGAATCTCGTCGTATATGCCGTCCAGACCACACCACCATTCCCATCTTTGACCCACGACCAGAAAAAAGATTAGGCTGAGTTTGTTTCGACCGAATATATTTGCCTACAGAATATTTTTAAAAAATATACATTTGGTAGGTACTCAAAAAAAATAGTCAAAGGAAGTGGTCAAAGGAAAATAAGGCTTATGAGACTGAAAATAACTTACCTTTTAAATAAGTGTAAGTTATTTTTCATGTGACTTTCTTTTCTTTATTCTATAGTAACAGAATCTATCTACTATTTTTTCTCTATTATCATAACAAAAGAAACTTAAGTTATTTTCTAGATGATTATTTTTTCTCTATTCTATGGCAACACATATACGCTATCTACTGTTTTTTTTATACTATCCCAACAAATTAATGCTTGTCTTTAAGTTTAAATTCAAAAAATCTCTCTCTATGCGCAGCTTTCCCATTGTGCAATATGCTCAATTCTTCTCCCTAACTTTTTATAATTCGTCGACTTCTCTCTTTCTCTCATTGACAAAGAGTTTTAACAAGTACATGATTTATTTAATATATAATTTTTTTTTGTCATTTTTTTTTTTTAGACTCAATAGACAGCTCTTTATTTGCTTATTGGCAAATTTGTAAGAAAGGCACAACTTTCCCAAGTGGAGGGCCTTACAACTCAAATGGATCATTGGAGAAATATGCCTAAATCCTTCTAATATGGTTATTATTCTGAATCTAAAAGGTACATCAAACTAAACAAGCTCACAAAATATTCTTTAAATTTTTAGGTGACAACCAAACACTATATATTTATTTTCAAGGAATTAGCCAAATACTGAAAATTATTTTGTTTTCCTTGCAAATATTTTCTCATTTTCCTCATTTTACACCGAAACAAACGCAGTCTTAGACGAAAAAGCAAAAGACTCTTTAGACCTGACCCTTTTTTACTTGGTCATTTTCTACTCAATTCTAATTTTTTTAAAAAAAAATTATATCATTCTTATTTTTTTTTTTTTTTACTCTTTTTTTTTTTTTTCTACTGTGCCCATAGCTCTTCTAGAAAGTCTATTGGAGAATCATTGTGGTTCATTTCAAAAACAAGATAGAAAAGCATACAAGTGCAAAAGTTTAAACAAATATATCCTTGTACAGCTTACCCAATCCATTTAGAAAAAAAAAATACTCCATAAAAAAAAAGGCACTGACCTCAACATTGGCATCATCATGTTATTCCGTCTCCTCCCATACAAATTTGATACGAGGCCAAAGAGAATATAGTTTAGGCTCTCACATTAACGAATCCTTCAAATTTTAATATTAATATTTAATGCCACTGAACTAGCTAGCTAGCTAACTACATCTTTATTTTTAATCAAATATGTGTTTGGAATGTGGAATTTAACATGGAATAGAGGTGAGAAAAAATTTCGGGGGAATAAACCTTGGATCGGTTGTTACGAAACATTTTAGATGGATTTGTCCGAAGATAATAATTAAAAAAAAAATCTATTTTAAAATTTTAAGGGGAGGAAAGTAGACGAAAACCTACTCAGGTTGCGAGTTTAATATAAAAACACAAGATTTTCCGCCGCTTAATATGCATCTACTACGTACAAAAATAACATAATTTAAGCATCGGTGTAATGTTTTTTTTTTTCTTGGGTAGCACCCTAATTTATTATTCTTGAACTGTATTTAAATCGTTTCACCAAATGTGTTTCTTTTCTATTCATTATTTAATATCCCAAAGATAAAATATGGAAAATGTCAGAAAATTCACCGACAACTCAGAGATGGTTCACATGGCTAGTTTGTAACATAGGCATATATATTATACATAAAATATATCAAAATTGAATAATCATTCAATTAGATCAAACAATAGTACAGGCATTATTGGGACGTGATGACATTTCCGAAGATGGATGCCCTGAATTTATCAAGCGGCAAGCTTCTCACACGACAAGCAGATTGCGGACAAGTATTTGAAACCAAACAAATGATAATTACATGACACTCTTATCATCAATCAATTGGTCCGTTATTTGAAACCCCGTCTCTATTAATCTTTTTACGTACGTAATCGTTCGACCGACTGGTAACGATTACTTATTTGATCATGTTGAATATGTATAACTTGAATTAATCTTAGTATTTTTCGTATAATTAGTCAAAAAAGATGATTGTTTTGACTTTTTTTTTCTAAGTTCCCGTTTAATTAGTCAAAAAAGATGATTGTTTTGACTTGAACTGAATATTTTACTGTGGATGTAAGAGTTAGACATGTTTGATATGTACCTTCACAAACACTCTCCCTTTATTCTGCAAGCATATGAGACCGGATAACTAGGTAAAGGAAAAAAAGAATAATGAAATTATTTTAGGATGATGACGGCAGTGGATTCTGAGGACAGCACTGAGGCTTATTTTCTTTGCATTTGGTTACTAGATAAGAACAAATAATTAGAGGATGAGCTTGGATTGTTCCCGGCTGTGGGAACCAAAAAAAAAAACCACAAAATAAAGGGGAGAAAAAAAAAAGTAATGGAATAGGCACGGAAACACTTACATCCTTGTCAGTTGTCTCTTATACCTCAACACCATGGCAGAACAAAATTCAAGCCAGATTCAGATTACTGACACTTACCAGAACAAAAATAAATAAATAAAACATTAATTATTCGCAACTTGATCATTATTATAATTACCCGGAAAAAGAGGTCCGTTACTTTTGGCTGTTTTTTTGTTTTAAAATTATACGGAGTGCGTCAGAAAAAGAGGAAAAGAATCAACCTAGGATCCGATGCTATAACCCATAAGCTGCTCTCCGCAGTTGGGTATCCGAGCACACATCGAGACTGCATAAACAAATGCAGAACGAAGACAACAACGTTAGGGTGCCTGAAACAAGTTGATGCTGCTGCAGGTAAATATAGACGATCACAGACACATCAAAAGCTTGCATTAAATACAAGAAACGCATGAGCTGTGTTTGGATGGTGGGAATTTTTTATTTTTTTATTTAGAGATAATGTGAACTGTTTTGGAATTGATAAAAAAGAAGGGTTAGAATTTGTAAAAAAAAAAATTTGGATTTTGTAAGAAGATATTGGTTGATTCCATGCATCTATGTACTTTTGTTTGAAACAACTTTGGAACTGCGCAGGATTATAATAGGATATTTCTGACGATAGGAGGACAATTGTCTAAACCCTCGCTCACGTTGCATCTAGAGGTAAATTCAGATTACTGCGTGTTTTAATAAATTTACAAATTGGTATCGTGTTCTGGCATCACGTTTCCAAAAATTGCATTTTCTGCATGACTCTCCGCATAAAACCATCGTTGGCACAGAACTCCAATTCGCAAATTACGTACAGCGTAAGGATAACTGGATAAGCTTCAGCCTTCAGCTTTGCAATTGAACAGGAGCCATCGTATATCACCCACCAAATTTTGGACATAAAATAATTATAAAAAAATTATATGTCTCTCTATTAAATTATTCATTTTCATTATAAATAAATATTAAAAAAAATTAATTTAAATCATCTAATTCTTTATTTTTTCATTAACTCCAATATCTTGAAATTTTAACACTTAAACACTACTCGTCCACGATATTGTTATGCCAATTTATCCATACTCTAAGTGAAAAAAGAAACCCACACATATTTATGTTCAAAATTATGATAAAATACATTTTTTTTCTCTATTATCTATTACAGTCTTGATATCATGTACTCAAAACTAACGATTTTATACATTTTACTTTTTAAATATCATACATTTTATATCCTCTACCATTAATTTAGACAAAATTAATATAATTGATCATTGGAAAAGACGACTTTATCCTCACAAAAAGCAACTTTAAAATCCAGTGTAATGTAATGCTTTTGGAGCAAGTGATATGTTTAGTTCTACGCTATCACCATATGTGGTGAAATAATTTGTATTTAGTCACGGGTAATAACTTAGGTTAGATATTGGGTTAAGTCCATCTTTCTAGAGTTTGTCATGATGTTGAATTCAACTCGTGTATACTGAATTAAGTTTGTCTAAACTTAATACGCATAAATGGATGTCCGAATTTCTCTTATTAGAATAAAAAAAAAAAACTTATGCTTGATAGTTAAATTTGTTATCCGTTTTAGCTCTATATGTTCTGGATAACTTAGTCGTATTTGTTCAATTTCTTTCTGTTTTTTTTTTCATAATCAAAAGGCCAGTGCTCTTCGTATTGCACACGATGGAATTCAGGATTTCAAGCGACTTGTGAAAGTGATCGCGAACAGTCCCGATTTTTGGGCTCAATTTATAATAAATTATCAAACAAGGCTTAAGCTTAAGCAGCCGCTTAGCCGGGTCTGATGAAACACATATATGGCTGAGTCGATGTTTGACGGGATAGACGGAAACGAAGTGAATCTTTTTTTAATGTTAGAGTAGTCAATTTTCTGCAAGGGAGCTTGATTGATTTTAGTTTTTGTCTGTATGGCTTTTTAATGTCATGACCCCACTAGGGACATAGGAGACATACCAAGTTAAATTTTTCAAAAAAGTTGAAAGGGAAAGGCCACGAATCCCACACAATTTTTTTTTTTAACCAAGAACACCCTCTTAAAGAAATTGCCTGCCCTCCAGTTGATATTTTCTTCAAAGAGTTTTTGTACCGTAAAAACTAGCTCAGATCTTTCTGACAATTTTACTCCTACTAAATTCTGCAACATCGAGGAATTAAGACAGCCATCTGTTCTGGCTTCATAACCTTGACGTGTCATATTGCTTTCAGCGATGGTCTGTGAGGAGCCCCACTGCATTATAGTTTTGGATATATATGAAACCGCAAAATAAATATATATACTGCAAGATTTCTTAATATTATAGATTTTCAAATAATTCGTTTTATCTTAATTGAATAGTCTAATTTAGAGAGATAAACACAAGATATTCACATTACCTAAGGATTAATAATCATAATTGAATGTTGTACGATTAATTCGAAAAAGATAGATACTAGCAGACAAATCTTACAACTTTTAATGATGTTCGTGTTACTAACTAGACAATATGGGTCATATATCATTCGATGCATCTCTCTAAATTGAGTCATTCAGTTTGGACAAGAAATCGAAAAAAATCTTGATTCGAAAACAAAGATAAAAGGAACTCCAAAAGTTATATACATCAAATCGCATTAAATCAAAAATATCTCAAAAGTGGTTTTGGTGCTATACGTAGATCTAATATAAACCAAGAAGTTTACACTTCAAGAAGTAGCCCCTTTGGACCATGCTATACAATTCCCACATAGAGCTCATTGTCCCATTGTCAAGGGCATCCCTCCTCCCTCACACACCCTTGTTAGCTGAGGCAGAAAAATATCGACTCGCAAAGTCAAGAAAAGGCAGGTACGCAGCCAATAAATCCATGCTTTTTTTTTTCTCTCTCTTTTTTTTTGTTTGTTTGGAAAAAGATGTCTTTGGCGTACGAAAAGGTCAAGAATATATAATTGCGAATGTATAGAGGTTAAAGAATAATTGCTTAGAGTGACTCTTTTTTTTCTTTCAGTGAGTTATTTAATACACCCACCATGATTAGTTATTATTAAATTCGATTTTAATATGAAATTATAGAGGGGATCAACTTTGCAGAAAACTCCAAAAGTGGAAAGATATGAAATGGGGGAATTAAACAAACATTTAACGTATTTAGGAAAGCAACCTTTGGTAGCCCTGCTTACGTGGGGTGGTACAAAGTAACTTTATCATTTGTTTTGGCTTCTTCCGCCCCCTTCTTTGGTGCCCCAGTCAACTAAAAGTTAAAACAGCACATTGTTTTTAATGAAGCTGAAAGTGGGAGTGGAAGAAAAAGGTTCAAAATAATGCCATAATTTACTAATGTCACCATCCTGCTACTTATGAAGTTGCACAGTCTCACTTTACATTTCCTCTTTCGTAAAGCTGGAGCTAGAGTGCGTAAAATAAATAAAATTACAAAAAAAAAAAAAAAAAAAAAAAAAAAAAAAAAAAACGTTCCAAAAAAAAAAAAAATATAAAAAATTTAAAAATAAAAATTAAACTATTTATTTTAAATAAGACTACTCTATTGGAATCATAACATTTTCTACTATATTTAAAAATTTATTCTTTTTAATTTGTGTAAATGTTTTTAGAATAAATTACACAATCTCTATTATAATCCTTTGCGTAGTTTGGCGTTTCTAATGATCCACTCATTTTTGCTAAAACCTTCCGCTTTATTAATACATACAAAGGCTCGTGAAAACAGAATACGGTTGATTTTTTGAACCCGCTTCAAGCTAGAATGACATGACTAATCAACCAATCTTGGGGTAAAGTGTCTTTTCTTATGTTTATTTATGCTCAACTCTTTAATTCTTCTTATACATCGAAGACGAGACTCAAAAATATTACTGCGAATATTATATACTGTTTTCTTTCACTCATATAACTATCTAATTTTATTCATTAATCCGAATAATGAATAAAAAATGAAGATATCCATGCAATTTATTCCATCTCTTTTCTCTAAAGACTGGAAGGAAAAGAATAGGGAAAAGTTTATGTTTCAACGAATCGCACGTAGAGATATTGATAATACACATAGAGTTAATGGTATTTCATAACTAATCGATTGAGCAGCAGCTCGTAGACCACCTAAAAAGGAATATTTATTATTTGAACTATATCCTGACATAAGAAGTCCAATGGGAGCAATACTTGAAACCGCAATCCATAAAAAAACTCCAATATTGAGATCGGCTAAAACAAGGCGATATTCAAAAGGAATTACTGAATTATTTAAAAAATTGCACTGCGGAGGTATTAAAATGATTCCTCCTGATTTTCTTTGGTCGTCCGTCCCCCCCGATGCTTGACGTTTGATTCCACGGAATGCACGCTGTACCATTCTCGCTTTTTTTTTCTTTTTTTTTTTTTCGGGGGGGGGTGGTGAAAGCAAGGGGGATATCAACAATAGACTGAGCGTCCCATTCTCGATTGTATTGTGAGGAATTCTCTGGTGCCCAGGCCTGCCAATACAACAGAAGACAGATATTTGAAGGGATGGGGAATGCGACGTATCTCTACCTGTAGTCCCTAAATTCAATAGGCTCGGGTCTGAATGAAAGGTTAATACTTTTGACAAATGTAACTGCCACATGAAAAAAATCAAAAAAAAGCATGATTATTTTGGAAATATCTACACAAGCACTAAACTGACCTAACGAATTTAAGTGCTAAATCATTTTTCCCGAATTCTGGTAGGGTTTAGGGTGCATCCTCACCATGTGGCGTCTGCTTTTCTCTGAAAAATGTATCGATAACTTAATTGAAAGGTCGAGTTACTGATTGTTTTGTCTTTTTAGAGTTTTTTGTGATGTTTAAAATCTCAAAAATTAACCAAATTAGATCATGTCAACCCGAATCACGTACACGAGTTATCACGGATGTTTTTCCTTAGCTAAAAACAAAAATGTTTGTCAAATTTTATATTTCCACAGTGATTAAAAAGAAGTATTGAAGTTGCTAAATTTTTACGAACATGTAATCAACTGATATTTGGTGGCTTGCTTCTAAAGAGGCAAATCAACCTTTGACGTCTTTTCAGTCTTTTAACCGGAACTGTAAAACACCGTGAATGGTTTGCTTTCTCCTAATTCTAGTCAAACATTGGGCAGCGAACAAATAAGGAAACGTAGCTCCGAGAAGAAAAACGAATGACAAGTCGTTGTTGAGCCAATCTCTCGTGAAATTCCCTTCTTTCGAATATTGTGAACCTAAGGTATAGCTAGCTTATGGAATAAAAAGCCTCAAAGTATAGCCGGCACCATCAGCATATATCTTTTTATGGGTGAAAATAGCTTTGAGTATAGTTGAAATATTACGATCCACTTTAATTTGATTTCTAAATTCAACCATCCAATTTACGAGAGATACATAATGTGTGGATTCTACCGCATTTAATATTATCCATATCAATTACAAACAGTATGGATTTTATAACATTCAATACATAGTGTTTTCAATACATAGTATGTCGGTCTCTTTCCGAATTAGATGATTGAACATTCAGATAATGTATATCTAATATTGAATATCTCAATAAGTGATCATACAAATTATTTGACAGGTGAAACACATGACTCACAATTTATGGGGTAAGTAATATATTTGCCCATATATGAATTGTTGGAATAGTTTACAACAAATATTGTTCACCATTTGATATGTCTTTGTAATTTGTAATACAATAAGTTGTCCTTGCAAATTGAATAATCGACTATACACGTACTTTTTAATGTACTAATTTTAATATATAACAGAGAAAATTCCTAAGTCAGATGAAGAAGCATTATAATAGATAAACGACTGATTTTGCTAGATCTAGTTTCATCAGCTTATATACATTAATCCAAAATAAAGAACCTTATTTTATCCTTGAACGATGGAAATAAAAAGATTGAGAAACGTTGGACCGTTGTGAGTTTACAATGTTGGTCAGGACATACGCATACGTCTTCCAAATCATTAAAATATCTATTGCGACTACAACAGCAAATTGTGCAAATTGAACTCGAGCCAAAACATAAATAACCATAAATTAAAGTCCTTATTTAAATTATAGGGTTTGGAAAACTTACGGGCGAACCACCTATGGTCGGCCCAATTTAGTTTGCGTGTTGCACAATTTTTTTTAATTTAAAAATAAAATTAAAAAAAGGCAAAGAAAGAATGAAACGACCTATAAACGTGGTGGTGCTTTCAACTTTTAAAATAATGGTTCCTATTCGATGCTCCTCTATATAAAAAATTCCACCGCGAGATACTCGATCTCATAAACTATTTAAATAGCTTATTATAAAAATAATAAAATTATTGCTGTAGGTTAATCGTTAATGGACCGCCGTTCTCTCTTGTGTTTGGAATTGGATTGTGACGCATGCACGCAACCGCTACCTACATCTAGAAGCCTACAACCGAAAAAGATATATATTTCTATAAATTAATCCTATACGTGGACAGACTCTGGCCTTAATTAACCGTTAATGATGACCCTCAAAGGTACGTATGACTGAGCTGTCGAACTCTTCTAGATCGTATCTCGAAAGCTTAGCATACCCAAAACATCCCCCAATGTCAATGTCAAACTCTCTCTCTCTCTCTCTCTCTCTCTCATCTCTTTTTCTTAAAAGAGTACCATAAAATCCTCCCCGCCTAACAACAAAGCAATCGTAATTATCGGGCTACTCTGGTCGTAAATTTTTCTTGGGGAAAAAAGAAAAAGCCGTAAAGAGCTGTGTGACATCTCGGGAGATAAGTGGTTGTTCTTCTTTTTCAACCGTGGTATTGTGTATTTTATAAGATACCTGAGAGTATAATATCGAAGGGCTGTGCTCCTTTTGGGGTCGTAAATTTTTCTTGGGGAAAAAAGAAAAAGCCGTAAAGAATTTAGAGGCTTGTGACATCTGGGAGATAAGTGGTCCTTTGTTCTTCTTTTTCAACGTGGTTTGTGTATTTTATAAGATACCTGAGGTATAATATAGGACGCTACCCATCTCATCATCTAACCCAAGTGTTTCTTTCTGCAGAGTTTTCTGTTCTTCCTACGGAGGTGGTACTTGGTTTTATAATATTGATTTTTCTAGCAATTCATCCCCCCTGTTTGCACCTTCGTTAAATTTATATAATGGTACGAGAACCACCCCAAAAGACATCAGCTTCTGTCGACATTGCTAGCTACTGATCTTCACTACAATTCAGAATCAGAACAATAATTAAAAGAAACAAAAACGATGTCGCATTGGTTAGTGATTAAGATATTATTGCCCGCTAACCTCCAACAAGATTCCAACTTCCCCTACAGCATCTGAATGGTCCCAAAATTTAAACCCCATTTTTTTTTCCTATGAAACAAGCTGGATCGACATCAGAGAAATTTTACGGTTTTTATTTATTTAAATGGTAGCTAATAGAGGCCTAAACATGCATGAATGGGTAACAATCATCATCCATTATTTTTTTATTTTTTTTCCATGATTCGCATATACAATGATACCCCATGCATTGCTAGCTAGCTAGATCCAAATTTAAAAAGAAGAAAAAGAAGAAAAAAGCAATAGCAATACTCCAAAAGCATAAGACCACAACTGGGAGTGCTTAACTTTTCTTGCAACATCAAAGTGGAGCATGCCACCTTACGGGTAAGCAGCAAGAAAATACCGCAGATTTATATATATAAAGTGGGATCAAGGTTGTGATGATAGTTTATTAAGACGAAAGAAAGTTTGGAGTTAGCACAAATAAGGAATTTCCAAGGAGAAAGAGAGTCGGGGTAGAGACGAGCCAGCCCAAAGTAATTTTAAAATAATGCAACGTGAAAGCACCTGAAGTGGGAAAAAGAGACGGCAAAGAGATTCCTTGTCTCAATTTCTCAAATTTGTGCTCCGGTGAACCACAACTTTCTACCCAAATCAATAGGGCCGCCGTACCGACGGGATCTAGTTTCACCCGCACACTAATATCGGTGTTGATACCTATGGCCGGTTTACCGCCCATTGCCGGGGAACTGTGCCCGATTTCGCCCGTGGGCCGACGGTACAATGGTGATTTTTTCTGTTGATTTTTTTTTTTAAGAGATTAATTGTTGAATATGGTGATATTGAGGCCGATGAATATTAAAAGTCTCATGTCGTTAGAAAATAAAAATAAAAACATATACTCCATTCGTTACAGTTTTTTAATTTCCTAGCCTAAACTACACATTTACAAGATGTTCAACAGATTTTGAACAATTAAGTACAATAGAAATTAATAAATAAAATAATATGAAAGTTTATTTCTGACTCAATCCAAAGATCTGCACAGACGAAACACATATATTATATAATGTGTTTTTTTTCTTGGACATTATTATATGGTGTTGGATCGGGGCAGATAAAAATACAGATATATCTAGATCGAAACGTCAAAATCGAGGGAAAAAAAATCGGTGAATTGGTATTTTCTAGAATGTACAGTAGCGATGACTGTGCCTGCAAGTCTTTGGGAGATATGAGTTGCTCCAATGGGAGCCCTCCCGAACGAGGAACTGTAGACATTCCTATCCTCCTGCTTTCTTGCAATATTTATGTGACGGTGACCACGATGACCGTGACGTGTGCGATGCATCAAGGGCCCCACATCACATGCCTCTACCAATAACCCCGCTAAAACAAAATAAAAGAGAAAGTTGGAGAGGGACCCACACAGATGTAGGGGACCACGCTTTTTTTTTCTTTCGGGGGTGGTACCACAGCTAGTGGCTAATGCTATGTTACCGTAGGAAGGGGGGAGATGGGAGAGCAAAAGCGAAAACTGGGCTGTTGGGAATCTCTCCTGTTTTCCCCCCGTGGCCTACGACGCGACGCTCCCTACATTGCTGACTCCTCCCTGCATTACAAAAAAGCTCGCACTCGGCTTGACTCGGACTCGTGCTATCAAACCAGCCAACGTCTTTTCTAAATGTATGTCGTTTTCGGCATCTGTTTGATGAAAGGGGGGAAAAAAAAGTTTCAAGAAATTTATATTTTTTAATTTACACTCTAAATTTTTGTTGTTGATATGGTTGTAATTAGTAGAGTGTAAATTTATGGGGGCATAGATGCAAAAAAAAAAAAAAAAGGATACATGTCTCATTTCCGAAACCCCTTATCAATGATCTGAGTGCCTGACGTTCATGGGAGTCGCCAGGGTGAGGCAGTGACTTTCTTTCTCCCGCATTAACTTTACGTGTCCAATCACCGTACACGTGTACAGAGGACAAAGTCCAGGGAACACGTACGCATTTCAGAGGAGGGGGCGCCATGTGCGCTCCTGCCAATGAAATCAGAGACGAAGCGGGTTTTCCGCTCGTTACCAAAACCGTACACAATAAATATTGGAAGGGGGGCAGTGAAAAAGGAAAAGACGAATTCCTTTCTCGGGGAAGGGAGTAGAGTACTTCATGGCAGCCTCTCGTGTCATTGGTCCTGGCTGGTTTCTTTTTCTTTTGTATGTTTTTTTACTGACTTTTATGGGGGGGAAAAAGACGAAAGAAAATTGTGTTTTGGTTCAGAGGGTCTGTGCAAACTTGAACACAAAAAGCTAAGGATGTTACGGAGAACCCCAAAAGCTGCGGCTCCAAACAGACACGTATATTTGGGGATCCAATCATGTGGCACATCTTTTCACGTTTCCTTTAATCATCTTTTGTCTTTTCTTTTTTGGCATTTTGATTTGCCTAAAGTAATACAAGTACCATTTATTTCATACTTTTGCAAAAGAAGGAACGCATCGAGAATATCATTTTTTGTGTTGCTCGATCTCTTGCCTCGGTTGTTAGGGCAGATTTTGAGACCTCAGACACATAATCATGTTAGAACCTATCTAAGCCAGATGACTACATTTCAATAGATTGAGATTTTTGTATTCTCTTACTCAAAATATATGATAAAATTTAAAAAAAGATAGATGCAAAATATATATTTCATTGTAAGTTTTATATTATACGAAATTTTTTAAAAAGATAATATTATTTGGTATAGAATTTATCTTTTATGTCTATTTTTTTCTAAATTTTATTATATAATTCGAATACGAAATTACAAAATATTTTAATCTCAGTTATATAGATTGCATGTGAGTGTAAGGAATTTCTCTCCTTATTAAAAATAATATCTCACTCATTTCTTTTTTATTTACTTGTTTTTGCTGTAACTAATTCTACATATCTAAGATTTTATGGATCACGTGCATATACTTTGTTGCATTAAAAAAAAACTGCTTTTATGGTGATAGAAATGATGTATTTTAATTTACTTATATAGAAGAAAAAAACAATGATGCGTTTTAAAAATTTTAAGTAGAGTTTTTTTTCTGAATCAATTTTCGTATATATATTCAAGGTAAATCCTTTATGTAACTATGTCAAGTTAAACAATGCAAGTCCTAATGATGATGATACATTTTTGTATCAAGTGGTGCTGGTAATATTTTCAAAAAATTTAAGCCGGTTTCTCACGTGAGGTTTTTAGTTTCTAGAATAATATTTTATTATAAAAATTGTATAATCGAGATCTGTAAAACGCACTACCATCATATACTTATGGGATTTGATAAATTAATATACTTCATTGAGTTATTTGGTATAAAGAACTTGAAAAATAAAAACAAGAGATCTCTCTGCAGAGTTTTAATTAGCTCTAGAACAAAACCAAGTAAGTTTAAGAAAAATAATACATTTTTCCGCCTATCAGCTACTAGTGTTTACGGTTTAGACAATCAATTTCGTTATAGTTTACTCATAAACTACTAATTAAGTATACATGGCACGTTTCCACCTTAAATTGGACAAAAAATAAAATTTATTATTCGTAAAACAACGACAGCTTTACTCCCACACTACATATAAATAAAAAACATGTGAAGGTAAAAGCGTAATTCCATTGACCAAAAATTATAAATTATTGTCCTAATAAATGTAAAGAGCGCAAAATGAACATTGCTGATAGTTGGAGTGATGAAATATAATGAATTTAATAAATATTAAAATACTAATAGTTGATTGATAAAATATAATTAAACCGATAATTTAGTATGAAAAATGTCAAGCTCAGAGAAAAAGGGGATAAAGAATCTACACAATTTTGTGCTTTTGTCCTTGGCCGTAATGATCACTACCTTGTTTATACGCACCACGGGGAGCAGACAGATATATGTATTCAAGCTTCTTGTCCTCTCCCTCTTCTCTGTTCAGACATCATTCAGTTGGCAATTCACGTACTTGCTGTCTTTACCATAAACTTTTGCCCGGGAAAATACAAGAAAGTGCTCCATATTAACTTTTATTTTTGCTAAGAAAGATAATTTTATGCAAAAGACTTATCACAGTAGAACTTAATTAACGCATAATTAAACTTCATCCACACCCTAAGACCATTTTTCGAATTTTGACAACTAAAAACGTAGGGAGAACTTTTATCTTATTTGATTGAAGCAAAAGTAAAATGTCGGGCCAAATTACACCACCTACTCTCTCAATTAATAATATAGAAATTGAATCTTTTTTTATTAAATGGTACCCCATCATTAAACTTCAAACTATTAATAAATTTATATTTTTCATCTTTATGACAATTTAGCCGTCAGATTGTGTACGTGTATTTTATTTTGTATGACTTTAACAGTTAAATCTTAGCATGGATGTAAATTGCATATTTAGTAAAATTTAACAATTTGAAATATAAATTGCAAAACAAACGCTAATATGGATAGTAGGGCATTTCGGCAGGCGGCAGCCACTTTATATTATTGTTCCAGGTTTGTCTGGAATAGAAAGAAATTACCGATATTCTTGCATGCAAAGGGGAAGGAAGTATTTCATAGTTGCTGGCTCAGTATTTTAGCAACAGAAAACAATAAAACAGAGAACCAAAACAGAGGAAGAAATTAAGGAAAAAGAAAAATTGCGGGGCAATGATTATTTCTGCATTACAAGAAATTTCTTCCCCCTACGATTCCAAGGTTCTTTTTTTACAGCAGACTTTTTTTTTTTTGGGTTCTTTTTTGCTTAAAAGGAGCAGCGATTTGAATTACGACCTAATAATATGCTTCCCCGCACGGCTCAGAGAAAGCCAATGGGCGTCAACTTTTACCAACCAAATCCCCACGTGAAACCCCGACACCTCACTTCCATCTCTCTCTGGTTCTGCTGCTCCGACTTCTTTTACCATTTTCTTGCTAAATCCACCGCTTTGGTCTCATATTTTTCAACCAACCCTGCTCTCTCCAACTTTTACTTTGCACAATGGAGACCTAGACCAAAGCTAAAGATTTTATACAACCCAACTTCCCCTTCACAGTACTCTTGGAGCTCACTTAGGTAACCACTTTTTTGCTTTCTTATTATTCTTCCCAATAATATCTGAACATGGCTGGCTTTCGCTTCCTTTAGTTCCACGGGTCCGTACAGTACCATTGAAGCGTCGGAGGTTGCTCATCTGAGAAGATGTTGCAGGTCTCCTCTCCGCCGAAGAAATTGTGCTCCTCCATCTTCACGAACTGTGGCTGGAATATGGCTTTCTGGAACTGGAAGCAGTTAATCGACGATGGAGACGACGAGGAGCAATTGAATTTCAGAGAAGATGCCGACGGGGACATCAAGAGCTGCTGATTTGGAAGGACCCCAGATGAAGAAATCGCGGCGTTCGGGCTGTTGTCCTCGTTCAAGATCGCGCTCGAGTCGCTGTCGGACGAGCCGTCTTTGAAGTCCACCGGGAACAGTGAGGCCCCGACACCATTGGTGTGGTTGAAGCACTCGAAGTTCAAGTCTTTCGAGTCAGATTCAGGTGGAGGTGGAGTTCCCGGAGCTGCTTTGCCATGTTCCATCAGTTTGTCGTCGGGTTCGGGCAGGACTATCTCCTCCTTCACCGAGAGATTACTCACAGGGTTTTCTTCTTGGAGCTTAGCTTTTAATTCCCGTATCTGCAGCACAAGCTGACAGTCGTTAAAACTCTGAAAGTACAGTTAAAACTTAAAGTAACTTAAATATTAGACTTCAAGGGAATCATAATGAACTTGACGCATTCACCCAAAAGGCTACAAATCATGGATTTCAATATGGCACCTCTTTGAGTAGTGTTTCATTGTCATGTTGGAGGCCGTCGTAGTTGAGCTTGAGAGCTTCGTAATTGGCTTTGAGGACGCCATAATCTCTCTCCAATTGCTTTGTTTTCCACCGGGCTCGGCGGTTTTGGAACCAAACAGCTACCTGTCTAGGTTGCAAGCCGAGTTCTTGGGCTAGCTTCACTTTTCTCTCGGGTTCGAGCTTGTTTTCGACCTCAAAGTTCTTCTCCAAGGCCTTGACTTGGTCAACGCTTAATCGACGCTTCTTCTCGGCTATGTGGCCGGATTCTTCGACACAGCCTTCTTCGTCTAAGCCGTCCAACATGGACTGGAATTCCCTACTGTAGACATGGTTGTTTCCTGGACTGTGTTCATCTACATCAATGAACGAGAAACATAGAATTAACGGATGTCTTTGTCCCCAGCACCAACTATATAAGACTACAACCATAACACCCAGAAAAGAAAGCTTATAAAGTTACAAAACAGGAAAAACAACAGAGTGAATTTGAAGCGTAAAGTTTTCGATAATTTTCGAGGCTATTGATCATTTAAAAGAGAAAGAAGATCAGAGACAGGAAAACACACATGGCTATATCCGAAATCTCAAAAGTCAGAAATACAAAACTGAAGAGGGGGAGTTAATGGATTCTTAGTTGAAAACCTGTAGTTGGGCAGATTGTCATCAACGCACCCAACGAGTCTGAGCTGCCAAGTCTCTTCATGACTGGAAAGGAAAGGAACTCTATAACAGATCAGGGTCCTTTTCTTCTTCTTTAGTCTTTGTTTTACGTTTTCAGTTGGATCTTTTAGAGCTCAAAGGGGTGCTTATAGCAAGGGTTCGCTTAAGAGAAGCCATGATTAAGAACCCCCATGTTTAGGACCATGACAAATGTACAAAGCTGTATATGTCTGTACAGCCCGTTTGCCCTCTTGGCTCCCCTGTCTTTCGCCAAGTACAATACTTCGCCCTCTGAACCCATCAAGAAAGGAAGGCGAAACCCAGCAGATAATACCCACCCACGAAACAAAAACCCAAACACGCAAGCAAAACTCTTTATCAAAGCCAACACAACCCCAACCCACAAGGAGAAGTAGAAACTGCCTCACTCCCCTCTTTCTCTCTTTACATCATTAGCCAATCAATTTACAAGGCAACTTTTGCAGACAATTGGTAGTCTTTGACTGTCATCTACAATGGGAAACCAGAGAGAGAGAGACAGAGAGGGAGGGAGGGAGCGAGGTGGAGTGAGATTGGCAAGGACAGTGAACACCGTTTACAACCCAGCTGGCCTCACCCTTTCTCTCTCTTTAAATAAACCAACTTGGGTCAGATGTGGGGTTAGGATCTGACTGGGGTTAAGGTACATGCAGTTGGCAAATGAAATGAACCCAAAATTCGAGCCAAATGCAACTCGTCGTCCACCGCCTATAGCCGGTGGGCTTCCGGTTTTTGACCGTTCTGGGAGGCAGATTTTTTTGGGGCGATTTATAAGGCGAAAGATGAACGTTGATAAGCGCACAGAAACGGCGGTGTATGGCTCGGCTTCTTCAACGGCTCGGCTCGATGGACGCTCAAGAAGATCTAGGTAGCGTCAGCGTATCACGGCGTTTATACAACGGCGTGGTCGGTGCGATTAGTCGGCGATTAAAAGACCCGTACAGTTTTTCTACGCAGTACACACAAGAATTTCAGTGCACCACACCACACCAAACCAAAACGTTCTTCTTTCCACTCAATTCTATTTATTTTCTAAAATTCGTTTTCCATTCACTTCGTCTATCCACAAGGAATTTTCTTTCTGGCCAAAGGGAAAAACAGAGGAATTTTCTTTCTAACAAAGTAGAGAAAACATAACGTTGAGAAGTGTCTCGAAGGAAAGTGATTTGTTTTCTTATAATTGCGATTAATTGGAGTAAGCTAAGAACAAGTCAATGAATCTTCATACTTCTAATGATGCCACCAATGGGAAATGACCATCTTACCTAAGTGGCAGTGATTGATCATGTGAAGGCTCTATCAAAGACCCAACAGGTTTTTTGTTGAGGACCAATGGAAGTTAATGGATGATGGGTAGGGATGGTCCCATGGCATTGGCCGGAGACAATGGTAATTGAAGGCTTGACTTTATTGAAGAAACTTAAGCAGTTTGAAAAAAAAGGATTACTCCTTTTCTGCAATATAACCAGTTCTGTCCTTTGATATTTCGCAGGTCATCCGGAAGATGTGCCCCCTTGCCGTGGTGTCGAAGAGGGATAAAGGTCATTTGTAATTTCTTATTCAAATTTCGTGATTTAATTTGAAGAAAAAGACACAACATATGGATCTTACACCATTTAAAGTTGTTTATGTAAAATTTCAAGAAATATAGCTACAACGAAGACTACATGTCATGACTAAGAGGATCATTGCTTCTCCCTTCTAGGCCCTTCTTGTGGCATCCCAAGAATTTAGAACTTTTTGCTACCTCATATTCCTTGCCATATGCTGATTGCAAGTGTTAAAAAGGTCTGGGGATTGGAAACGCAGGTAAATAGGAAGAGTTTACCAGGTCGATTTTCTTCTACAGATAAGTTTTTTTTTCCCTCTTATCCGTTTTTGGTGGGGAGCAATTTTGATTCTGATCCACCATATTTGCTCTAAAATCAGATATCCCATCAAGGCACCTACCTATATAGATTTTATTTTATCAACCACAGGAGCAAGATAGCGATAGGTTGCTCTGAAAATGGGTGCTTAGCATCCAGCAGGTTTTGCTACTTCAACCCAACACCGTACTTGGTTTTAAAGTCCCATTATTTTAGACATTCCATGAGAGAGAGAGAAAGGGGGAGGAAAAAACGAACCCTAAAATTAAATCAAAGTCTCATTCACTTGATGTAACATTAAAAAAAATAGTTATTATTTTTATGCCTTTCGTATTTGGAGGTTTAACATCATATTTTAATGTTTCTAACTTCTAAGGATTCCATATCCTTGATGAACCTCTCAGGGCAGTCCCATATGACGAAAGGTACACCTAACCCAATATCATCTGTAGATGAGTAAATTTATCTCTTACTTCTTTTGGTCAGGTGAAAATGGAGTGTTTTGAGGGGACTTTGATGGGAGTGGAGCCTAAAACTTCACGCAATGAGAGAGAGGAAGAGGAGCGTGGAGGATTTAGCAGATTAAGATACTGGAGATCTTTACCATTTTAGGAGTGAAGAAGTAAACAGATTAAGGTCCTCTAAACTTTGTATAGACCAGCCTGATCGAACGACGGTTTAGACCCATTTGACCAATTGGGAGGATTTTGATTAATTCCCTCTGAATTCACCTAAAATCTCTTACTTAGGTTTGAGGTTTTGTTCTCCTGTCCTAAGCTTGATAATGATGTTCGTCTTCTTTTTTCACCCATTCAAAACAGAGTGAGCGCAACTCAACCCAAAACTTCGAAAATAACCTTCTCAATCTCCCATTTTTAGGTTAGTCCCCTGTTTTGATTCTTGTTTGCTAAGCTGTCGAACAGACACCGCTTGTTGGGTTTTGTTTTGGCTACCCTCTCTCCTCTCTCCTGCCTGCCGTTCTCCTTTCTTCTCTTCAAAAGCATGTCTAGACGAGGGACATGATTCGCAGTAGTCATAAGCCGCGTTGAAGCTAAGAGCAAGACAAAAACTTGTTTGGTCTAGCTCGAGTTCAGAACAAGTGGCTCGCGTCTTCTTATTGTGAAGTCAAATCCTCCATAAATTGGCCGGAGGTGGTAAAATTTCTTCTTAGATATGTTGGTACCGGAGGAATTGATGCCCTTCCTCCAGATAATTTATACAAACATATATCCCACATGCCTTAATAGCAACATCTCTGGAATATATCGATCTAGTTTAGGCTAAACAGATAACCACGAACACAACAAAGGACAATAGCAACTCCATGCTAAGGCTCTCTTTCAGGAATCGGACTCGTTTTGGTTCTACATGGCAAAGCTAAATCCACTAGATAATCTGAGAACAGAGTGGATCAGATCGAGCCCTGTTTTTTGTCCAAAGTTTGTGGTGTACAAGAGCGTGGAAGTTTCTGTCAAGAGCCCTTGAATTGTCAATTTGCGATCGACTACGATCTGTCAATGGATTCTACGCGATGCAAGGACCTTCTAAGCAGTTCCCAACCTGGGATGGGCAGGCACAAGTGGGTATTTAGCTGTAGTGTGGTCATCAAAGAACCGAGCCCACCACTTTGACAATACAGACGAGTTTAACTGCTACGTGATGAGGGACCCAACATATGTGTTTCTTTGAAGTTTCTGAAAGGGTACCCGCATTTGTAGCAACAACGCCGCGTGGAGGTGGGTTTCTAGAGTTTCCACAGAGCATTCACACAAGGGGAAACCACTGAGTTATGAGCATGTTAACTCAGCAGTTCCTCATAGGAAGTTCGAAATGGGATTGCTGCGGTAATCCGGGAAGGTAAAGCAGAGAGAAAAACTGCCCTTCTAAGTGGAAATGAAAGCGAAAATGACCCACAACAGAAACAATCTGGACCACTGGTTTAGTCAAATTGAAAACCGATTCCAATCCCCATTAGAACTGGGTGGTGGGTGAAGTCACGGCTTGTAAGTCCTGCGAGATGCTGATTCATTTACCAATAACAATAATAATAACAGCAATAACATCTCTAAAGCAGAGGTTTTTTGTGTAAAGGGCCCGAGCGCTTCCTTCTAGCCACCTTCTACATGTTCTCGAATTGTTCATGAAATACTTTTCCTGCATGCAACAAGTCAAATTGGCTTATTCTCTTGGGAGTGGCGAGGCCGAGTAGTAGATGATGTGAACGCAATAATGAATTTGGGGAAAATGTATGTAAGACAGCCTGCATGGTGATTGAGTATGGGAGATAATAATTGGGGTCGCTGACTTGCATAAAAGCTTTCTAGACAACAGATGCGGTTTTCTTCCATTCATCATTTTTGTATGTATATGATAAGCACGATAACTTGTTGATTTGAGCAATGATAACTCTTTGAAGAAAAGCCACAAAAGAAATGCCGACACAAAGTGATTAATTCTCCAGGAGCATGACACCACTTATCAATGATCAAAACTGCCCGAACTGTCTAAAGACTCGGTATCCAGTGCAGCTTAGGTTTCATCTTGTTGCACTAGATGGAGGACAAGAAACTTCCATGAGAATGCAAAACCCAGAAGATATTTGACGTCTGATAATGAGTTTCAATGTGGAACACGAGATATAATTTAGGTAATTTGTTCAACGACAGGGAGAAAGGCAAGCTTGACAACAAGACAAACACCCTTTTATCACAAATCTTCCTTAACAGTAGTCAATTTTCACAACTGGCAAAAGAATTAAGCATGTTGGTAATGAAAGCACTCAAAATCTATGGCTGCAGATACACTGAGTTTCAACTTTTTCCTCGAGGCAACCAGCTAGATTTGGACCCACAACCTTAGGATCGCGACAGACTCATCTTTTGATGAGCAACTGGCACCTAATCTCCAATGTGGTTTTGCCAATACTCTAACTAAAAACCATGAGCTTTTAATAATTTCTTCCAAAAGCAATGGGAACTCGGAGAAGATAGCAAGCTTTACAATGGGGGAAAAAGAAATCAACACAAAAGAAGGAGATTTGCGATTTTTACAGAGATAGGCATGCATGGATATGCATTATGTGTATCCTTTGACATACTAACCCATTTATGGAAATAGAAACGAGAGCAGTACAGTTATCCATCTATTAAGCTGAACTTTTAGAGGCAAACGCAAATGCCATTATCTGCCAAAATCAGTATCCCCTAAAATTTATCATTGAATTAGATGGAAATCACCTGGCTTTTTTGGTTGAGGGCTATTTTTTTTTTCCCGAAGAAGAGAATGGATAGTTAAGTTTGAATTAAGTGTTTCAAAAGTGATAGAAAACAGACAAACTGTTTCCATGAGTTCCCATGCTTTAGAGCGGAGAAAAGAGAGAGGTCTTTTTGTTTTGGGTTAGCTCCTGGGGCCTACGAGCTAGTGTGCAGAGAATCCAACAAGGGTACAAAAGAACGAAAAGGAAGGAAAGGCAAATGAAAAGCGACAAATGAAGAAAATATATGGTTAGGTGGGTGGGCTTTGTAGAGTGTAGACACCCAAATGGTAGGCAGCTTTTCTTTTTTGCTATCTTTTCTAATGTGTGAGTGCTGTCTAAAGGTTCATCTGAAAAGTATGGGACTCAAGACTTTTGCCTCACCTCTTTTAAGTACGATAAAAATAATTTTCTTCCTGTCCCACCCTCTTAAGAAAGAATTGAAAGAAATAAAATGTTGGGGATAAGATTTGGTTGGAGGGCTGTTGAATAGCTTAGGTGATGAGGTGGATTTCACAGAAAACTCATTAGAAATCGTTCAGTGGCTTATTTATAACCCTGGATACCAAGGTAATAAATTACTGAATTAGAGTTTTGTACTCTTGCTAAACATGACCTGGGTACTCATCAATCACACTATTTGGGTTGAATGAGACAAACAACATCCTTCATTGGCTGAATTCTACTTGATTTACACGATAATCGGACTGGCAAATGTAAGAGAAAAAAAAACTATGAAATTGTATATAGAAAAAAAAAAATCCATTCAAAAACCTCCTGCCACTGGCACTATTATTCCCGTTGTTCAAAAACGATAAATACCAAATATTTAGTTTCCAACTTTTCCTATGTGTCTTTTATTTGCTAGACGCCAGTCCAAGCATTGGTTGTCTTTGGCAATCTAGAATGCAAAATAAGCAAGACTTTTCCTCTACTACCTATATGCAGGCAACTACGATCATTTTGCTCTATCAACCTACACACAGCGAGCTGAGATCATTTGCATAACG